>PVIR01005015.1:0-74889 GCA_004026965.1 Petromus typicus
TAGAAATTTTATATAAAATGTGGATTTGAGCTTCTCTTGAAAAGTCAGACTTGTTGGCCCTCTTGGCTCCTCTTTCCTTCATAGCAACAGGTAGCTAAAGGTGCCTAGCTTCTCCCTGAAGGGCAGGTCCCGACCCTGCCGCCTTGACAGATTTACACTTGGCCTCTTCGCCCCGCCCACCTGCTGCCTCCCGGAACCTGCGTGGTCTCCCACTGTTCAATGAAGCTCCCTCAGAATTTCCTAAGACCTTATTTTTGTCCCCCTGAGCTCCCCCTGAGAAGGGGTGTTGGTTCCCTTGATAGCTATAGATTTGTCAATTTCTTTAACTTTTCGCTGTGTACATTTTATAGTTGTGTTCTAAGGTACATGAAAGATATCTCTTGGTATAATGAATCTTTAATCAGTAGAAAAGTCTCTCTTCACCTTTTTTTTCCTTTAATTATACTTTGGCTGATAGCAGTATCGACACATTTGCTATGTTATTTTATCACTTCCTCATGTATTTTTCATCTTTTATTTTTAACTTTGGTTTTGTAAATAGCATACACCTGGGTTTATTTTTTTAACACAGATGAAAAAGTTCTTATTCATACATATGCTGATTTCATTTGTTTGGATTTATCTCTGTAATTGTATTTTGTTTTCATATATATATATATATATATATATATATATATATATATATATATATGTTTTCTTCACTCTTTCTTTTTAATGGCTTGAAAGTTTACATCCTGCGTTTCCATTATCCTGAAGCACATGTGTTTGTAGTTATATTTTTCTAGTATAGTGAATATTAATTGGTGCTTATTTCCTTCCTCTGAGCAAATTAAGAACCTTACCCAGGCCGTATGTTTCTTTGATTTATTCTCTCCCTCACCATTGCCTGCAGAATTCAAGCTTCATATTATTTTTAAAAATTTTATATTATGTATCTGTAGTTAGGTGAGATTAATTAGAAAGGTCATCTTTTTTGGTCAGCATTGTTTCTTACTTCCATCGCTTATGTGTTTTGATTTTACTAGATTTTATCTGCCAAATCTTTGTTGGATGTTTTCTGTACATATAGATGGTTACATAGAGTGAACTTTTTGAGTCTTTGATATCTAATGTCTTTATTTTCTTCTTATAAAATATGTTGGGTTTAGCCTTCAAACTCAAAATGATATTCATTAAGGGGTCTTAAAACGTCACTCATTGGTCCTAGGATCTGGTGCTGCTGACGTGGGGTCTTTCTCTGTCTGACAGTCTCCTCTGCTCCGAAGTGCACATATCTGATGATAGTGTCGTGGTCTGGGATCCCAGTCAGCCTTGCTGCCGCAGATAGCGGTTGTCTTGGTTCTCTGGGGTTGTTTGGCCAGAGGAGAGCAGTGATTGTATGAATGCTTTCCCTCTTGCTAGGCTGCCCCTTTTCTGGTGCATTAATTATAAAAAAGAAAGAAAGTGGGCCTTTGTGGGTGTGGTTTGATTTCTCTCTTCTTCTCCCAGTGGTGTTCCTGGGGTGCAGCATCACTGTCTCCAGCTCTGAGATACATGAGACAAAAATGAAGACTGAAAGAGCTCCCACCTTCCACGTCTGCTTCCTTAAGGCCTGAGGCCCTGCCTCTCTCCACCTTCAGAGCCTTCTTATGTTTGTTTCATGTACTGTACCCAGAGTTTTTGTTTCCTGAGCAAAGAAAATGGAGAGGGTTGCTCCTATTCTCTCCTGCTGGAGCAGAAGTCCTTTGGTCGATTGTTAACAGACACTCCGTGATCCTACCTTGTGTGGAGTACATCAGTGTCAGCTCTGGAGGATTTTTTTTTTTCACATCTTCTCTTAACCCTGTTTCTTTGGGTTCCTCTGAGTCTTGTTTATGTTGCTCTTTAATTTGATGCTCCTCCTTCTCAATACTGCTTTTCCTCTTGTGTCTGCTGTTCTTGGTTTCCCGCTCCTGCCGTGCTCACAGATCCTTTCTGGTGTGAGTGGTTGTGCAGCCTGCCAATTGGGTCTTCTGCCCTCTAGGGCAGGGCACTTGTCCCTGGGCCTTCCTCCTTCTGGCTGAGGATGGTGGGTGGACTCCTGCGCTAGGACACTCTCCTGGCTGTCTGGCTGCTGGTGTCTCTCACTGCATTTCCTTTGGACAAATCTTGGGGCTCCTCACTGGTCAGCCTGGAGGGTACACAGCCAGCTTATCTGTGCCTCATTCACATGGGCCCATCCCAGGCCTCCTGTTCATGCACACCAGGTCTCCAAGCCTCAGAGTTCCGAGCACTTCCGGAATCGCGGCACCCAGCCAAAGAAAGACCTTTCCTGCCGGGGGACTGCGCCCTTACTCACTTGTCCCATCTGCTTGCTGTCTGTCAGAATTCATCAGAACACTTTGCCTGCTGGTTTAGATTTGCTGTTCTCCTTTTAAAGTTTATGTTTTGGGCTTTGGACGCTGAGGAGAGGTGGACCGAGGGCCGTGTTCACCCTTTTGATTCAGCCTCCTTAATATTTTTATTGTGGTGATGCTGATAGCCGGCTGGCTGCTGCTAGCCACACATGCTGACATTGAGCCCTTCGAGTCATGGCTGCATCTGATGCTCGGAGCAGCTCCGGGAGCTGGGTCTAACCATGAACTTCACACCAGGGGAAGCTGGGAATCAGAGTGGTGAATTGCCATGCCCAGGGTCACGCAGCTGCGGGAAGCAGAGCAAAGACACGAAAACCAAAGGTAGATTTCCCCTTCACACTCACAGCTTTCTGACACCAGGAATAACGGTGACCCATGAGGATAGCGGCCTCCAAGCCCAGAGCTGAAGCAGAAGCAAGAGGGAAACTTCATAGTGTGTAAATACCGTATAGTTTTTTTTGGCAGAATTCATATTCCTTCCAAACATAACCTGGCCTTGCTTCTTTCTGCCGGTGTAAAATATAATGATGATGAGTAGAGCATAGGAAGTAGGAACAGAAAGTAGCAGTCATCTTTCTGAGCCTCTTTGTTCATTTAAGGTTTCTCGCTTCTTCTGTCTTTTTAAAATTTAATCTTAAAAAAAATATGTTGGTAGCACATAGAGTTCTACTCACTTCTTGTATTGCTCCTTTCTCTGGTCACCTCAGCTTCTGGCTGGCATCTTCTGGCTGGCATGGGGGGCTCGGGCCTTACTTCCCCATGGCCCCACCTTCTGGGAAGGTGAGCTCCTGGACACTTGGTGCCCGCACAGTGTGAGCCCGTCCTCTACACGGGGCGCCTGGCACTGTGTCCCACCTAGCATCCTCTGCCTCAGGCTCCCTGGAGCCACAGGTGCCTACTGGGCCTGACCCACGTGTGCTGCTTGGGAAGCTTGCAACAGACAGTATGGGGCCGGTGAGTGAAGCCCTCGCCCTGTAACTTCACAAGCGCCGAGCCTTTGGCAGGTCCTTACTGACGCCATTGCCTCATGGGGACCGGTGTCCAGAGGAACACAGCCTTTCAGGACAGCAAACCCCGCTTCTGAGACGCAGCACTGGTGGAGTGCCCCACTCCCGAGGCTACTCAGGAGCGCAGCAGTGGGAGGCCAGCAGGACCCCCAGGCTCTACCTGCGCTTTGATGCAGGAAAAACGTCCCTGCTCCGGCCTCTCTGAGTGCGCGCATCTTTTTAGGCCCTGTTTACTCTGTTTCTGGGAGGGAAAAGTAAACAGCGACAGCCTAATTTCTGTTGGTGTTTTTGCCACATATTTTGATTTGGGAACTGAATCATATTTTTCCCTTCATAAACATGAAAATGTTAAGTACATAATGGCTAAATTAATCTGTGCCCATAAATTGGTTAATTATGTTAATTCTGAATCACAAAATTCAATCTCATTAGTGTTTCCTTTAAGCAGTTGAGGCTTGTGAGCATTTTAGGAGAACCGTTTAAGCCCCAGATTAATCTTCAAAGGCTCCAAGTGCATTTTCAACTGATTTAGGATTTAAAATTCACTGGGAGGTTCGAGGGGATTTGATGAATGTTGAGAACCAGTGCCACCAGGGAATGGGGGTTCTTCTGCCCTGTCCTTCACCCCACTCTAATCTGAGACCCCTGCCCACTGGCTCCAAGCCCCTGGAGGTCTAGCAGGAGCCCCAGAAAGGAGGAGATGGACAAGAATTGTCCTTAGCTCTTTGTTCTATACCTGGTGGCCTTTGTCTTGCCAGGCCCCCCCAGCTGCATCTTTCCCCAGAGGACAGAGAGGACCACTCCCTCGTGCACGGGCTCAACAGACTGAGTCTTCTGAGGTGTGTGAGAGACACACAGATAGAGGCAGAGACGTGGGGAGAGCATGCAGTCAAGTCTGAGTGGCAAGCTGTTGCCTGGCGGTGTTAGTCAGTGATCCCATGCTGGACACATACGCTACACCCACAGTTTGGGGAGAAGTTTAATTTGGCTCATGTCTTAAGGGGGTTCAGTCTGTGACTGGCTTCAAGGCAGGAACATCACGGCCTAAGTTCATGGCAGGACAGAGCTGCTTAGTTTATGGTGTCCAGGAGCAAAGCAGGGAGCAGGGCCAGAGAGGAGCAGGCCAGAAACTGGACACAGGTCCAAAACAAACAGCTCATGACCCACCCAGTGATGCTCCATTGGTCCTGAGCAGATGCCAACACCAAGCAAGTCCCCTGCCCCACTCCACTGTGGCCACTCCTTGGGGCAGCATTGTGTCTATTCCCAGCGTCTTCCTCAGAAGCCAGGGCAGGGCATTTATTGGTTTTCTGTGCCACAAGCATGATCCTCTCTGGGTTTCTATTGTCCTCACTTGTGCTGTAAATATATGGGTGCTCCGTCTGGCCAAGAAGTGTGCTCCCCTATCCTACATCCCACATTGCCAGCCCTCACTGAGGTGCTGAGTCCTTGGCTCCACTTCTACAAGGGGAGGCCATGAAAACTCAGTGCAGAGGACTGCTGCTAAGATGATAACATGGCCTTTCCTTTCACTAGTCCTTGAAAAATCAGCAAGACCTGATTATGAAAGAGAAATGCAGTTTTCATTATTACTTAGGATTGACAAGGCCCTCTGACGACGAGACAGTTGCCATTGCTGAAAAGGCAGCTTGTGACTCACTGTTCCCAAGCAACTGAGCACACCAGACCATGCAGGGTATCACAGGGAAGTACGGGGGCCAGCCAGGTGCCAGAAAAACCGAGGGGTCATGTGGGCAGGAGTATTTATTATGGTTTCCACGGAAAGGTGGGGTGAGGCAGGGAGAGCCTGGCATTGGCTGGTTTGGATAATTTCATCAGACCTGCGGCATGGGTGCTGTCTGGAGTGGTCAGGGTGAAGGGATCCTGGCCAGGGCTGTGAAGGCCTATTATGGACGTGGTGGGAGGCACAGTCTCTGAATTGGTTGATTTGCACGTGAAGGATGCATGCCCGGGGCTGTGTTTGTTGTCCCTAGGAACTGGCTAACCCTTGGAAGGGACAGTCTTTATAAAGTGGTCTAGATCCCAGATGTCAAGTCCTGAGAATGCAGTAAATCAGGACACAGAGAACACAAGGCCCCTGTGTAGGATGCGCCTTATCTCTTGGGCCCACTGCCTCATGGAAGGACTCAGCCCCATGTGCTGCTGTCTCACTGGCTGGATCTGTGGTTCCACCCCGGAAGGAGACAGAACAGGAAGCCAGGAGGGACACCTTGGCGGTGATCTGTCGTGGGTCTCCACACATGACCATGGGAAGTGTAGATGTGGCGCACAGCCCAGTGGACCACTGCTCCTCAGGGTTCCTAGCACCAAACCGTCCTGTGGGGCATATTTAGGGATTGGGGGTCTCAAGTGCAGTCTTGGTAGCATTGAGAGTTGGTAGAAACTTTTTAGGTTTATAGCATTTAAAACAACTGTTGAAACTTGACTTGTCCAGCACGGCTGCTCATAGAACAGAATGTACTATAGTTTTGCTGAAAAGGAAAGAACCCCCAAAACAAACAATTTTCTGTGGGTTTACTAAAATAAACTCAGGATTAATGAGCACATTTGTTGAAGAGGCCTATTTGTCACACTCAGGAAGCAACAATCTAATTTTACTTGCTGCCGTTCTTTGGTGGCTTTTGCTATGCCATCGTGCCATCCATTTGCTGAAGGCAAAATGCATTGCTTCTCAATGAACAAAAATGTCCCCCACATGGTCTGTCTACCTACCTTCTGCTGGACATTGGCGACTCAGAGAGGTGGCTGACTACTCCTGTTTGTGGGTATGTAGGAGAGTGAGTGTGTGTGCGTACCCTCTCCCTTCCCTTTTAAGATTGAGCTTCCTCGGAGCTGGGGATTTAGCTCAGTGATTCTGGTGCCTGTCTTGTAAGTGCAAGGGCCCCGGGTTCAAACCCCGGTTAACCATATACAATACTGGGCATGGAGACTAACGCCCAGCAACAATCAGTATCATATACCACAGTGCCGGGTGTGGTGGCTCACGCCTGTAATCCCAGCACTCGGGAGGCAGAGGCAGGAGGATTGCTATGATATGAGTTTGAGGCTGAGCTCAGGGCCAGCCTGAACTACAAAGCGAGACCTTGTGTCAAAAAAAAAAAAAAAAAAAAAAAGATTGAGCTTCCTCAAAAGGTTTTCAAGGCAAATGCTTTTCTGCTGTTTTAGGGCTGTGTGTTGTTAGGTCTATTAGTTACTTTTCTTATGTTGCAAAATACAAAATACCCAACACTCAAAGTTAGATAGAAAAGAGTTTTACTTGGCTCAGAGTTTGTAGAGAGTTTAGTCCATAGTTGGCTGGCCCTGAGGCAGGGTAGCATGGCAGAGGGGCATCAGAGAAGAGAAGCAGTTCATGGCAGCCTGACGGTTGCAGAACAGCAAGAGACCTTAACAGTGTCTTTTGTAACTTTTGTCTTCTTCAGACTGTGGGGATCAGGGCGGTGCCACGCCAGTCACTCAGTGTAGCAGTTTAGTAACCACACTCTTTTAACACTAGCATCACGCACTCTAGGGTCAGCCTCCTAGAGCTGGACCCGAAACACAGCAGTTGGTTCACCTTGCCCTGCGCAAACCTGTTCTTTGGAAAATCAAGACATAAGTAAGAAACAAAGGGAAAATAAGTAGGAGGGGTCACTGGGAAAACCGAGACTGATATGACAGTGCATTTTAGCAAGTTCTCCCAGGATATTTAAAATGTTATTGGGTGTAGGTGATTTAATAGGAATCCATATATTACTGAAAGTGAAGTGCAGTTCTTTTCTAGGTGGAGCTTCTCCAGGGTACCTCGAATTTCCTGTTGTGGGACTTAGCCTCCATTAGCAGTCTGACTTGTCCAGCCAGGAAAGGGAGCATCTTCTTTCTTTTCGCCCCTCCTTCCACCTGGTCCCCACAGACCCATCCGTAGAGTGCCCTGGCCGAGTGTGTTTATCTTGCCTTGGTGAGCTCTGAACCCAGCAGGCAGAAAAGCAATCCATTAGCAAGCTAACAACAGGGAGTTAATTTGCCATCAAAATGACTTGTCCAAATTATTTTTTTGTACCCAGCAATTTATGGTAAATGGCCTTTCTTTTTTCATTAGAGGAATGATTGCTGTTTTTCTTTTCCTTGGCATTTCCAGAGAGCCATTCACATTTAAAGCTAATGTTGGAACAGCAGGTTTCTCCAGAAAATATTTACCTTTTCTCTGTTGACAACTTGTCAATGTTGGGGAAAATAGATACTCCATTAAAATCTAAATACATGATGCTTGCTTTCTCACACATGCATCAGTCTTTTTCCAAAAAAATGTGTTGGGAAATCATTCTGGTCTTATGTTTTTACATATTTTTGGATGTCTTCTGGCATCCTGTTCTCGTTCAAAAATAGGCATTTCACCTCATAACTTCTATGAGAAGTCCTAAAATAGCAGGTTCAGTTTCAACACTAGGACATCAGAACAGACTTTGGGTACCTATGTGGGCAGCCAGGTGTCACCTAGAAAGTCCATTGCGAAATGGAAAGCCAGAAAGAATACTACTTTTGTTTATCCAGCAGCATGGTGTCTTCATCTATGTTCCATTGCCATAGCAAATTACATGAGGCTGGATAACTTATAAAGAAAAGAGGCTTCTTTAGCTCATAGTTTCAGAACTTGACAGTTCAAACAGCATAGTGCTGGCTTTGGCCACTCTTCCCTACTTGGCATCCTGGAAGATAGGACCATGACAGGAGCCTGTGCTAGATGGAGAGATTGTATGGTGAAACAAGGATCCAGAGAGAACACCACCAACCTTTCTCTTTTGTAACAGCTCTCTCTCAAGGTCCCATGTCTCCTCCTAACGGCAGCATAACACTGCCAGTGGCCTAACCACTCCCGGTAGGCTCCCTCTGAAAAGTTGCGTCGCTGCCAATGTCACCTCCCTGCAGATGTAGCTGCCCCTCTGTGAACCCTGGAGGAGAAGGATCACTCAGTCCATATCTTAGACAGAGCACAGTGCCTTAGCTCATATTTCACTGATCTCTTCAGTTACCAGGTGAATCTGTAGACAGGGACTTAGGTTGAGTCCCTGGCCCATAGTCCTGCACAAATAAACTTCCTCCCAGGACCCTGGCCCTGGCCCTCTTCTCCCTACCTTGAGCTGCCTCTGTCCTGTCACACCATTGGCTCTGGCATGGGCTGTGGCTTCTCTTGGAGTTTGTGGCTGAGTGGACTCGGTGCTCAGGCCATGCATCCTGAAGATAGCCATGGAGATGGAGCGCTGGATGCAAAAACTAGGGAAAGACAGTGTCTCGTGGTGACTCTCCTTCTCTACGCATAGTGCCGAAAAGGAGGAAAAACAATGAGCCAGTGTCACCACCCATGTGGGCTGGGGCTAGAACGCTTCTTCTTGCTGTGAAAGGGACCTTCCCATTGGTGCCAGCAAACTAAGGGCAGGTTTGGGCTCCATTGTGTCTCCCCTGATCTTCAAGGGGAAATGAGCTCTTATTAAATTTGAGAGCCTCTGTGGCAATGATTACAGCTCAGGGGTAGAGCGTGTGCACAACTTATGAAGTCCTGGATTTAATCTTCAGCATGGAGAGAGAGACAGAGAGACAGAGAGAAGGAGAGAGACTATGCTTGCAAAGAGATGCCATAAAGTGATAACATATAAACTGTGAGGTTTTTATAACTTATATACTAGCAAAGGATTCGTTCCAAGTACAGACAAAATTAAGTAGTATATTACATAAACATGGATACAGCTGCATGGAAAGAATAATTTTTAAAAGGCCATGATGAATGATCCAAAATCCCAAGCAGGTTCTTCTGAGAGCCAAGGGGTGATAAAAAACAGAAGAACAATGGAGGCCTCAGTGGGTCAGATCTTGCATCCAGTAGGGATTTCTTGGGGTCTGATATTTTATTACACTATATAACTAACATGTATGTGAATATAATCCTTCATACATATCATATAGTGTATCTTGGAACAATAAAGGGGAAGTAATTATTGTCATAACATTCGTTTTTACAAATGGGGAAGCTGAGGCATGGCAGAGTTGAGCTAGCAGCTTCCTAGGTGCTTGTGTGTGCCTGGATCCTCTTTTTTCATCTGCTTGCCACATCATAGAGATGAAAAGTGTCATCACTGCCGTGTATAGAACACACAGACCTCATGACATGAGGGAACTGCAAACATCACTTCCGGGTCACAGCTGGTGGTCATGGCGGGGCTTGACCCCTGGCATGCATGTTGAAGGTGAGAGCTCTGCTCATGGGCGACAAGGTGTCTAAACCCCTCAGAGTGTGGTGAGTGGTGCTTGGTCAGGGGTATCTTCCCTGAACTGTCCTGCAGCCAGGTAGCTTGGGTGACAAAGAATGTAAGCAGATAGCGAGCAAGAAGACAGAAGTTATTGGGGCTTTTGGTTTATTCCTAATTAAACTGTAAGCCCTGGCTTGTCCCCCTCCTCCATCACGGCTGGGCCCACCTGACTGGCACAAACATATGGCTCTGGGCATGCTGTTGAATCCCTGAGGTCAATTCTGAATGCAGTTCCCAGTCTTTCTGAGTAGGAGTTTCCAGGTAAGTGTGGTGTCCCCACTTACGTGTAGAGCCAGGATACTGTACCCACAGCAGCCCTTCCATCCCCTAGTGCCACCACTATCTGCACCTCCCTGCATCCCGAGGACCCACCACAGACTCCTGCACTGTCCTGCTGCTATCTTGGGAACTGCAACTTAATCTTCAAATTTCCTTGTAGATAAGAAATTTCTTACCTTTCAAACAATAGTTTTATCATTTACACCAAAACAGGTCATTTAGTAATTTATTTGTATTCCGTGTGTTACTGAGAGAGAATATGGGTAAAAAAATGAGAAAAGTCTGTGTTAGGGATCTCTGCCCATCAGTATCCATCAGAAGTGACAGCGGGATGCGCCAAAATTAGTTTAAAATGATAGGAGAGCAGGATTTAATTCCCATAAAACCGAAGTCCCAGTGTCTTTCCTGCAGGAGTCTCATCACCTAATTCGATAATGCCCTGTTCAAGGTAGATGGCCTGGGAGAAGCTGCCCCACTGTGCTGTGTAGGGGATAATGACAGGCAGAAAAGTCAGTGCTGGTTCAGTTCCGACATCACTTTCGTCTGGATATTTTTGAGGTCCAGTAAGTTGCATCATCAGATCCTAAACCCGTGCATACAGAGAGCCAACTATATTTTGTTTGTTAAGGTCACTTATATTCAAAGTTTCTGTTTTGAGAAGCTATGACATGTTGATATAGATTCTCGGATATGAGGAATTCAGTGCTGGCGAGGCATAAGGACCCATGCATGGCGAGGAGCCCCGGAGAGAGGGCTGCCCGGTCTGGGGCAAGGAGAGTACTGCTGCCACTAACACCGTGTCTGGAAAGAGTCTTTAATGGCACAGGGAAATGGCCCATGTAACATTCAATTAAAAAAAAAAAAGATCTGGAAAGAAAGAAAGTAAAGTAGATGCTGCAGGCAAAGAAAAATATTAGGAGAAAGTAACCAAAATATTATCATTTGTGATTTCTTTATTTCCCAAACTTTCATCAAAAAGCGGATATTATTCTTACAGTCAGAAAAAGTCTGCTTTCCCATTATAGCTTAAGTAACTCTGAGGTGGAGAATTTGTTTTGACCAAAAGCCTGGCCGCTGCACTTGCAGAGCTCGGTCCAGTGTAAGAGGGAGCCGGGGCCTCTGAGGTGTGGCGAGGTTTTCTGAGGCTTAGAGGTGTCCGACGCTGTGTATTAGCCGTACCTCAGCTTCCAAGTTTCATGTGAGCACCCCAACTTCCCTGTCTGGGTGAGGCGTGGTGGGGAGGTGGCACATCTGCCAGAGGTCCCTGCCTGGGCCACAGGTGCTGGAAAAGGTTTGCAGGAGCCCTCAGCCCTCTGTGAGGAAGTTGGGCCTCCTGCTGGATAGAGCCCTCCTGCGAGCCAGGAACTGAGCAGACGGAAGGATCCGGCCAGTCACTGAGCCCACTGCATCCTGTGCGGGCTGGGCCTTGGCTCTGCTTTCCAGGTTAGAGCTCTCTGTGTGATGCTTTAAAATCAGACGTAGGATGGACTCATACGGAAAGGGAAACAAACATAAAGGACGAACCGCCGGGTGAGTTTAAGACTCCGCAGTTCCGCTGGAGCAGCATGACATCATGGTACTGAGGGCAGCCGTTCAAGTCCTCTCTGGAGTACTACACCTTCCCCTGTGGCCTACAGTGCTATTCTAATTCTTTCATGTCAGCACAGACAGGAGGAGCAGCTTTCCACAGGAGCATGATGGTGCGTCCAGATCTAAGCTGCACCGGCTCCCTGGCCGGGCTGCTCCCCAGGCCAGGGGGGCTGTGCTGGGGGCTCAGAGTCACGGTGCTGATGACAAGCTTCCCCTGTGCTTTCAGGCATCCGCATGCTGGACGGCGATGTGACAGATGTGGTTGAGGCAAAGTCCCTGGGCATCCGACCCAACTACATCGACATTTACAGCGCCAGCTGGGGGCCGGATGATGACGGGAAGACAGTGGATGGGCCTGGCCGACTGGCTAAACAGGCTTTCGAATATGGCATTAAAAAGGTGTGAGTAACTCAGGGCTCCCAGGGATCTTGGGGGCTGAGGATGACAGTGAACGTTTTTTAACAGCTAAATACTAGACCAGCACCCACCAGCCACAGCCCCAGAATAGGACTGGCGAAGAAGCACTGCTATGCCAGGGCCAGGGTGAGAGAGAAGTCACTGAGGGGTTCAGGGAGGGGGAAGGTTTACCAAGTTAAGTGGAAGGTAGCACCTGTTCCGGAGAGAGCCAAGCTGGTACTCGCTTGCCTGCCTTGGGGCAGGTCCCTCCTGGCTGAGGGGTGAGAGGTGGGTGGGTGTCGTGTCATCTGCCCATTCCTTAGATTGTGCACTGGAAAGGGTGTTCTTGGTCTCACCTGCCTGCCCAGCGGTGGAGCTTTCTGTATCTGATGAGTGCTTAGAAGGGTGCGAGGTTCCAGTGGGAAGTTTAGGCATCTCTGACTTCCGTGGAGATGGGAGAGCAAAGGGTTTAGCTGCAAGTCCATTTTATCATTTATATAATTTTAAATGTTTTCTGTTATGGTATTGTAACCCATACATAGTGACTAAAATACAGTTCATTAAGTTGTAAGCAAATCAAATCACACCAGAGGATTTCACTGATAGTAACCTTTCTGTCCCCCGACCCCAACTCCAAGTTCTTCCCCAAGGAGAAACAAGCTTGTTTAAAACTCTGGTCTTGATTTCTTCTTTCTGAGTAATGTTATTTGATTGCCTTTCTAGGCACATTGAGTCTGTGTGCCGTCTATTACTTTCTGGTCAAGGGGTCGAGAATTTTGCTTTCCTCAGGCCCCCAGCCTCGTGTCTCTCTCTCCCACCTTACCGAGTCTCCCAAGCCAGCCTTGTCGCTGTCTCTCCCCGTCCCAGTACTGAGTCTCCCAAGCTCCCTGGCTCTTCAGACCTCCACCTCCTGCCGGGCACGTCTGGGCCACACCTGCTGTGATGCACAGATCCATGGATGCCGCTCAAGAGTTGAGAAAAACTTTCCTTCTCCATGAGGTCTCCTCCTTTCTGCTCAAGACATCCATTCTTCTATTCACCAGAGCTTAGCACTTACCTCATGTAAGGAGGAAAGAAAAGGAAGGAGACAGAGCTAACTGCTTCTTGTATCTCCTTGGCTTCCAGAAAACACAGAGGTGGCTTCCATAGACTGCCGATCACCTAGACTGAGCCACGAGCTGGCAGACACAGGTGTCCCCAAGGCAGCCACTGCCCGAGAGGGACCACTGTGTAAATAAACCACCTCTTCCATGACTCAACTCCCCTCCCACCCACTAGATCACTAGGATCTCAGACTCGATGACAGCTGAAACATCCTAAAACCTAAGCTGAATTTCGCCTTCAGAGAGGATGACTTAAGTTAGAGATTGCGTTTTCTGCATGAAACGTATTGCTTTAAATGGTGTTAATTAATGCTGAACATCTGGCATTTCTGTGAAATGATTTGTAAAGATGCAGCCTTTTAGGAGGAGGCCCCTGTGTCTGGGCGAGGTTGTGGTCGTTTCAAAGGATTGTTTGAATTGTCCCCTTAGTTTTATGTAGACGAAGCCTGTGCAAGATCTTGGAAAGCTGGAGCCGCTGGGAGGGAATCTATGCAGTCTGAATTCTGAGCCGCATGGGCTTCAAGTTGTCAAGGGGAATAAGGACTTGCAGCGGGGACCGTGTGGCTCCCCCTCAGTCTTGTCATGGTTTCTTAAAATACTGAGGTCATTTTGGTCTTTTTTTTTCAGTTCTACAGTAAAATATGTCATATAGGGACCCTTAAATCACAGCTGTCTAAAGCTGTCGCAGAAAATCTTCCTAGAAATTTGATGATGTCAAACCAAACTACATTTCCCCATCTGTTTTTCCTCCATGCCACCCCATTTGTCACCTACGGTCTTTTTTCTGTAAAATCTGACTTCATCTTTAGGAGGTGATGTCGTCTGGTGGTAGGAGACTTTAGAAGTCATAATTTGGCACAGGAACCTGTTTAATGATGGTCCTTATAAAGCCTCACTCCTCATGTGGCTTGTCATTCACCAAGGGAGATTAAACTTCACTGTGGCTAAAAACACTGGCGTTGTCCAGATGCCTGGCGCCAGCAGCTTTCGGGACCAATGCTTCTGAGCTCAGGCACAAAGTCTCTGCTCCCCAGGAAGAACACTAGATGTACTTTGATGCAGTTGAGACTATAGTTTTACTACACAGAAATGGAAGTTCACGGCTGGGCTCGAGAAGTCCCCATTAGCTTCTGCCATGTAGCTTTTCTCTGAAGCCACTGGAAGGTCTGTAGAGTGAACACGAAGTCCTCAGAGACAGCTGCCCTGCCTCTGTATCTCAGATCTGGGTGCCTTCTCTCCCTCCATGCATGGTCTCTTTCAGAAAACCATTTTAAGAAGATAGAACCCATTGACTCTGGGCCAAAGGAGGAAATGGCCGAGCTGTCAATATGCAGCATTTGGTACAAAGGACAAAATCAGCAGGAGCTCCTTGGGTGGAATTGCAGGCCCACCTGCCATAGTTCAGATCGGGTGTGTCCTCCAGAGGCCCATTTGTGAAATGCTGCAGCTTAGCTTGTGCTACTGGAGGTGGCGGATCCCAGTGAAGATCTCCTAGTCATTGCTCAGAACTCAGCACTCAGTCTTCTGGTCATTCATTCATAGGGTATTCCTTCAGAGGAGACAGTGGAACCCACCCCCTCCTCCCCTCTCTTTCACTCTTGGCCATAAGATGAATTTACCTTCTTTGCCACAGGCCCAAAACAATGGGCCAATCAGTGATGGACTGAATCCTCCAATCCCATGATCCAAAATGATCCTCTTTTCTTTACAAGTTGATTATGACAAGTGTTTGTTATTGTGATGGGAAGGTGACTAAAACAGCACCTCAGACCTGCTGCGTCCAAGTCTGCACTGTATCAAACCCTCCAGGTGACTTAGCTTTGTGCGTGTTCATGTTTGAGAAGTGCAGTTTTAAAGCATCTTCCCTGATACTGGGACAGTAGAGTTGCTGCCCGACTTTGCAGAGTGACAACTATTTAAAAATAGTTTTTTTATTTTCACTTTTATAGTTCAGGCTGGCCCTGAGCTCAGCCTTGAACTCACAGCAGTCCTCCTGCTTCTGCCTCCCAAGTGTTGGGATTATAGGCGTGAGCCACCGTGCCCAGCACTATGGTATGTGGTTCTGATTGCTGGTGGGCGTGAGTCTCCACACCCGGCATTGTTGTATGTGGTTACCGGGGATTGAACCCGGGCCCTCGCACTTGCAAGACAGGTGCCAGAACCACTGAGCTAAATCCCCTACCCTATAAGTAGTTTTGAAGGGAGTGGGGAGCTCAGCGTGGCAGTGTCTTAGGAACAATTCTCAAATGGAATAAAGATGGGCTCCTTTGGGTTAAATACCTTTTTATTTTAGTTGCTTTAAACTGGCTTCAGATTAATCTCCAGCAAGTAATTATAGTCCTGGTTTGCTTAATGACAGGGACGCATTCTGAGAAATGTATTGCTCAGCAGTTTCATTGTCGTGTGAACACAATAGAGAGTACAGACACAGGCCCCGACTGTTTAGCCATGGTCTTAGATGTGGTCCATCATTGACTGAAACATCCTTATGTGATGCCTCACTGTGGGGGTGCCACCGATTTCCTTGGTATTTTGTACCTTTCTTCCAGAAATTAACTTTTTGCTAAACTTGAGTAACCTTGATGAGCTCCTGGCTACTTTGACAAATGCACTTTGGAGATGTAGAAAGCAGAATGAATGAGGCAGGTACAAGCAGCAGGCTGAGCACCAGGATCCTCCTGTGGGCTCTTTTGAGAGCTCTGGTTTGAACCTGAATCCTCTTGGCCAATAGCAGTGAGAGTGAACCTTCTAGAGCTCCCAGTAATAACACATAGTATGCTGCTATCACTACTGGTCTGAGGAGTGGAATAGCCTGGGGTTGAGAGAGCAGGTGGGTGTCCTTGGCTGTGGGGAGCCTGAATTCTAAGGATGAGTGTTTCCACGCAGTCAACTGCTGGACTTCAAGTCCACTTGACAGAGGTTATAGAATTAGGTTGGAGGTATCGTTGAATTGACCATTGTTGGGCATAAGTAACCATTTCTTCCCATGTGTTTAGAAGGGGTTCCTCAGTAAAGACAGTGCTGGAGGGCTGATGGGTTTGGTTTCAGTTGGAGATGGATGTTGGTACCACACTCGGGGTGCTTATGTGCCACCCATAGGTCCAGGCAATTGGACTGAATTGCTCAGCCTGCTTTATTAGCTAATAATTAGCTAATGTTTATGGTTGGAATGACTGTGTTTGATCAGAAATCATTGAGCCTGTGAGTGTGGGACAGAGCAGCCCTGCATCGGCCAGTATTCCCAGGCCAGTTCTCATGCCTATGTTCTTAAGAATGGAAACCTCGCCACATAAGTGAGGCTACCACCAGCACGGGTGTTGACAGTCTGATCACCCCAATGCTGACCCACATTCCGTGGGGACCCCACGGAACACTAACTTGGTACCTTATAGTAAGCCACTGGCATCCTGGAAGTTCCCTTGTCCTATCAGTCTTTATCCAGAATGCATGGTCTCATCCTTCTTTGCAAAATTAGTTCACTGTCCAAGAAAGGTGGTTCTTCAGCTAAGTTTTAGGAAAATTCCCTCTTCTCCACAAAATCAGCTCCTTCAGTCCAGAAAAATCTAAGTTGTAAATTCTGCCATCATCCGTAATCTCGGTATTGCCTATAGCCCTGGAAGTGTCTTTGATCATCTGCTGTTCTGATGGACATTAGAGGCGCTGCTCTGGAATGGAGCTACTTGGTTTGGGGCCCTGATTTCCCTCCAAAGAACAGAGGGGGTCTTTCTAGTACTTATGCACCTGCAAGTCCTGGGATTCTGCAGTTTTAAGGCTGCTGCCCCAAGCAAAATCACTCCAATAAAATCAAAACAGCCCTGTCAGTAGTCTCAGTGCCTCCTTCTTAGCCACTTGAGAGGGTCATTCCAAGGTGGTTGTGCAGGCTGCTTGGGAGACCTGCCCCATGGAGCTCAGGCCACAGTGATTGATGTCTTGTTGTTCTTGCTCCCATAGGGCCGGCAGGGTCTGGGCTCCATTTTTGTCTGGGCCTCTGGGAACGGAGGGAGAGAAGGGGACTACTGCTCCTGTGATGGCTACACCAACAGCATCTACACCATCTCTGTGAGCAGCACCACTGAGAATGGCTACAAGCCCTGGTACCTGGAGGAGTGCGCCTCCACCCTGGCCACCACCTACAGCAGTGGTGCCTTCTACGAACGGAAAATTGTAAGTTCCGGCACATCGGCGGGTTTGCGGCGTGTGCTTCAGTCCTCTGATCAGATTGTGCTGGTTTGCAGTTGCAGCCTTAGCCTGCAGGGAGCTGTATGAGCCTCGAGGTCAACGT
The DNA here is from genome assembly GCA_004026965.1 of Petromus typicus. NCBI lineage: Eukaryota > Metazoa > Chordata > Mammalia > Rodentia > Petromuridae > Petromus > Petromus typicus. Next base: position 17,332 of record PVIR01005015.1, read on the forward strand.
CAGTCCCTTGGCAGCCTGCCTCAGACCCTGCCTTGCTCCTCCGTGCCCAGAAATACCAACTAAAACCTTCTCTGGCTTGAGCCATCTAAAAATATCATTTAAGAATGGGGTTCATTCTCGTCAGGTCTCCTTTTAGCTCTCTGAAGTTCTGTGGTTACATCACTCGGAATTCAATTGACCAGTCCAGTTTTGACGTGTAAAACAGAGTAGAAGAAAGGCCTAGTTTTACACTCAAACATTCTGGAAATCCAAGTGTTCTTCCAGGTTTCCGTTACTACCAAAGAAATATATTCCGGATGCTTTGAAGTCCAGCAGTGGTTTTGGTCTGTTCTGCTCATCCAAGCAAATTTATCATTTATCCTGCTTTGTGTGGGTTGGGGTGCTGGGGATGGAACCCAGGCCCTTGCACTTACCAAGCTGGAACCAGACTGTGGTGCTACATCTCCAGCCCCTGAGTGATTTTTAAACAGTGTCCATTTTAGTATATGGGTGGAATTTGTGCTTCTTCTTTTTCTACATAGCTTCCTTCTAGAAAAAAAAAAAAGAGAGAGAGAGAGAGAAAGAAATAGCTTCCAGTCCAAATGAGTGGCCAATTCAAATGCACAGTCATTAAGTTAAGTTTGTAGATATTTAAAAAATGAGATTATAGAGCTGGCCAGATGTGGTTTAATTTTAAAGCTCACTGGTATCTTTCTGCTTGTCCTACTGCTTAGCCACATCTTTAGAAATTGTTTGAAAATTTACTTTTATGTTGTCCTGGAGCTTTGTTCTGCATTAGCAAAAGGTCAGCTGGGCAGAGCCTGGCCTGGTTCACTGTGGTGCTTGTTTACGTGGTCACTTTCTACTTCTGTGGGTGCTCTCAGCCCCACGGTGGGCGGTGAGATCCTGAACCATGTCTTGCTTACTTAGGTTCTTCCTCAGTGTCACGTGACCTTGCAGAAGTCACATTGAGCATAGCCTTGGGCCAAAACTCCACAAAAGCCTACTGGCCAAATGAGGACAGTTTGAGACTCGCCTTATCGGACACCTTGCACTGTGGGCTACCCACTGGATATATGTGAGCACATGCCTTAGCTACAAAATGCTTTGAGCAATAATCTAGAGGTAGGGAGTATGCTATTGAGAAAGGGGTCACTAAGAAAATATACCCTGTCCCAGTTGTTCTCAGCCTCTACTCTGAACACGAACGGCATTGCTCATCTGCTCCGGGAAAGCCCCGTTTTGCTTTCAGCCCTTTTATACATCAGGCAAGGGCATAAGCAACTCCTTCAGACAGCTGACATACCATGGTGGCAGTCAGAGTTCTGTCTGTCCTTCCTGGTCCAGCGGATGCCGTGAAGTATCCTCCAGGAGGGAGGGAGGCCTTGTATACAGATGTGATTCTTGGTCAGGGAAGTAGGATTTAAAGTAAGCATTTGGCCAGAAGACGAGAGTTGTCTATTCACTGAATGCCAGTCGTGTCCCAGCCAGGGTGCGAGGACTCAGGAGGCCTTCGGGGACTTGGCTCAACCACCCTCTGCACACCCTGCCTGGGACCCCTCCTCTGAGGCTGGAGAGCCATCTGTGGGCCTCATGTACTCTCAGTGGCTCAGCTTCATGCCCCGAAGTTCCCTTGCTGGCCTGTGTTTACTGAGCACGCTTGTGTGCCAGTGCCCAGCTGGGATCCGCCACTGGAGAGTGTAACACTATGTCTGCTTTCGTAGGAAGCAGCCAAGATCAGAGAAGCTGCGTCCTTAGCCCTGTTCTCCAGCCCTGCCTGGGTCTTGCCCTCCTGAATAGGTGGGGAAATGTCTCTGCTGACATTCACGTCGGATCTTCCTGGGTGCCTGTGACACAGACTAGATCCCTAACTAACCAGGAAATTGTCTCCCTGCTTAAAGTGTGATCAGGGAGATGTGCTCTGTATGAAGGGATCTTGATTACTGTCCCTGGAGGCATTTATTTGCAAGGGTTATAAAAACTGGTGACAGAAGCTTGAACTGTGTGTGTTAGTTTCCTGCTTTTCCAAGGGACCTTAGCACAAGTTCACTGGCTGAAAGCAGCACAAATTGGTGTCTCACAGTTCTGTAGGTCAGAAGTCCAGCAGCGTTGACTGGATCTCTGCTTTGAGTCTCACCAGGCAGAAAGTAAGATGTTGGCAGTGTGTTTCTTTGAGGCTCTGGGCAAGAATCCATTTCTTTGCTCACTGAAACTGTGGGCAGTGTTCAGTTCTCTGTGGTTGTGGGACTGAGATCCCCATTTTCTTGTAGGCTGCCGACGGAGGGGCTTTCTTATCTATAGAGGTCATATGCATTCCTTGCTGTGTCTTCCCAGCTCCCCCTTCCAGGCCAGCATGAGGGGTCGAGTCCTTTTTGTGCCTCATTCTCTGACAGACTTGGTTACCTTCCTCCTCCACCTCCAGCAGCCATGGGAGTATCTCAGTCCCATTCGGATGGTCCAGAATAATATCCCCGACTTCTAGGATAGGGTCAGGAGCTTAATTCTATCTCTAAAGGGTAGGGGTGACAGATCACCGTGCAGGGCGGGGGTGTCCTGCTTGGTGCAGCGGATCCCAGACTACTACTCCTGATTTCAGTTCCCCAGGGAGTTACAAATCAGGCTGAACGCGTGAGATCTTGAGCCACCTCAGGTCCAGGCAAGAGAGCCTGCAGCTGGCAGAGCCAGCCCCACCTTCCCAAAGAGAATGGCCAGCCTTACCATCTCCCTCTGTTGCCCCTGTTTCTGTGGATGGAGCCGGGGTGCTTTAGACATAGTACGTGTTGGTTCTGAGGTGAACATTTGTACAAAGATGCTGACTTTCCAGCTAAAGGCTAAAACATTACCTGGACTACCTGGGTGCCTCATGAGCAGCTGTTTGCCAGCTGCCTTGAAGTCTGAGGGACACTAAGGTGGGCCCTGGCAGACTGCTCTAAGGCTCGGCCTGATACCAAGAGACTTGAGAGGGAGGTCCCTTGCTTTCGTCTTGCCTTACCTGTTTCTTTGTACCCGCTGCTGCAGCATTAAGGGAAAAGCTGAGCTAGTGCATCATCCTGCCTCATGGCTGCTCAGCTTTTTTTTTTTTTTAATTGAAATCTTTATTGGTACATTACATATACACATCATGATTGCACTCCACAATGAGAATTTGTACCAGAATAAGACACAACTTAATTCTCATTTTTCCCATAGACCTACCCACTCTACCACCCCCCTATATACATAAAATTTGTTTCCTTTCTTTTTTGTTATAATCTCATTATTTTTCCCCCTTCACCCTATTTCACTTTGAGTATTTTCTATTTTACAATATATAACATACAGTTCTAGAACTCATTTACCTCTTTATTTTCTCATACCAGAGAAAAGATGCGATATTTACATATCTATGACCTATTTATTTCGCTTATGAGGATATCCTCAAGGTATACCCAGTTAAGTATAAATGATTCAAACGTATCATTTTATGGCAGAGTAATACTCCGTTCTGTAGAAGAACCACAGCTTTTTTATCCAGTCTCCAGTGGCTGCTCAGCTTTCCCCGCCTCTCCCCCTGTTCTCACTGGAGCTTAGCCCTTTCCTGTGGTGGGGCCGCATTTTGCACAGGAGAACAGCGCCTTCAGCAGGAGGCACCCCACTGAGCATCTGCCAGACACCTTTCCTGTTCCTGGCACCTAGGGTCGCACTCTGCAGTGGGCACCGAGCAGTCTTGATCCTTCAGGAGAGAATCAGCCTCTGCTCCATTCCAGCTCACATGCTTCCCTGTCACGCAGGTCACCACAGATTTGCGTCAGCGCTGCACCGATGGCCACACCGGGACCTCTGTCTCAGCCCCCATGGTGGCCGGCATCATTGCGTTGGCTCTAGAAGCAAAGTAAGTTTCCATTTCCCTTCCTTCGTTTCTTTTTCTTAAAAATGTTCATATTGTGGTCAAATACACATCACATAAGACTTAATATTTCTAGCAGTTTTAAGCATACAGATCAATAGCAGCATGAAATGCCTCCAGAATGTCATGTCACCGTCACTGCTGCGTATCTCTAAAGAGCATCTGTCTTCCCATCCTGGAACCTGGTCGTGCCAATCACTACACGCTTGTGTTAATATGTCCAGGCTGTCATAAAAGATAGTGTATGCGGGAGAAGTTTGTTTTCTCAAAGTTCTGAGGGTTAGAGGGCTTGGGCCAAGGTGTAGGAAGGGTTGGTGTCTTCTTGGCCTGCGGTGACCTTGTGCGTGTGTCTCCACAGGCTTGCCCCTCTCCAAGAGTTTGTGTCCAGATTTCCTCTTCTCCTAAGGATACCAGTCACAATGAATTAGGCCCTAGTAACTTTGTCTTAATTGCCCATTTAAAAGCCCTATTTCCAAATACAGTCACCTCGTGAAGCACTGGGGCTTGAGACTTTCAATGTATGATGCTGTTCAGCCAAGAACACCCCTACCGTCCCCTTTCTCCAGCCGTTGACAACCACCATTAAACCTTCTGTCAAGATTGTAGCTCAGTGGTGCTGCCGCCTGCCTGGCAAGTACAAGGTTCTGAGATCAATCCCTGATTCCAGAAAAACACAAAGCAAAACTATTCAATATCCCTTTTTTCTTTTTGGGTTTAATAACTCTAGGTACTTTATACAAATGGAATTGTGTTGTAGAAAATCCGAAATCCAATATGCTCCAGAATCTGTAGCATATGTAGCAGAAATTCTAACTTTTGGAGCATTCTAGATCAGGGTTTCATATTAGGGATGCTTAACTCATAAGGACTACACATATCTCCCCCGCCCCCAATATTTTTTTAAATCCAGAATGCTTCTGATCTCAAGCATTTTGGCATAGGGATAATCCACCCGTATTTGTCCTTTTTGTAGCTTGCTTGTATCACTTTGCATAATGTCTTCAAGGTTTGTCTCTGGTAAAAATTTCCTTTTTTAAAAAATCCCATCCCAGCGGGTGCAAAGTGATTCCTTCTTTCCCTAAGCCCAGCATCTCCCCCTTTGTAGAACCCAGGGGTATGTGTGTCACAGTCCTAAACCCGACTCCGGTTCTGCACCATCCACTAAAGTTATGCTGTAGGTCGTGATAACCTCCCTTTAGGGGTTTTAGTTTATAAATTGACAATAAAATGGTCCACTGTAAACCAAATAAAAACCCTGGAGTTGTTAGTATATAAGTAGATCAGGAAGACAGTTAGTTACACGTGCCACCATAGGGTCAAAAGCAAGTTTTAGTTTCCTCATCCAAATTGGCACAGAACAGGCCAGCTATCTGCAGGAGTCACTCGTGGTAGATGAGTTTTTAAATTATTCAGAGAGAATGTTTGGGATGTGTAAATCCTTATAATTATGCATGCTTACATGTTGATTTGAACACAGCTAAAGAGCGTAAGACTCCAATGCTACCAGTTTAACAACAAAAAACAGCTAAGCATTTTCAGTTTCTGGGCCAAAAATGTGAACTTCTTTGTCCTGAGGCTCTTTTTAAATTTTCTAAATAATTAATCACTTGTGTGGAAAGTTAGGTTCACATACTCAGCAATTCATTGCTCTCTATTTTCTTCCATTCTTTATTGGAAACATGCAGGGAATTTTGTTGGTCACAACTAAACAGAAACAAACCGTGCTTCATGGCCAGTTGTGCCATTACATTTGGCTGTAGACCCACCTCAACTCAGATCGTCTTCTTTGTTTTAACTCCTCAGAGTTAAATTTACAGGTGATGAGTCAAGCAGATCTCATTTAAAATCTCCACTTAGCACTTTTTAAACTCTTAGGATTGGTCACCGGAGGAACAAATGACATCCAGATGAAAGGGTTGCACTTGGGAGATCTGCAAGTAAGAATAGCAGTGCACCCGGGTGGCACGGCCTCAGCATTGATCTCTGTGTCTCTGTCTTGTCTCTGTCTCTCTCTGTCTCTGTCTCTGTCTCTCTCTCTCTCTCTCTCTCCCTCTCCCATTGTCAGTACAGCAGGAACTACAGCAACAGATGGTTTTGGGGTAAGAAATTTCCAGGAATAATGACGGGCATCTGCAGGCACCATGTGAGGAGAATGAAAAGAGACCCATATGTATGAGAATTACCCCATAGTTTGGGACAGTCATGGGCCTTTCCATCCATCCCACTTTCACTGAAAAACATTTTCAGGCTGAGGGAGCAACTTGGTGGTAGCACACTTGCCTAGCATGCGTATGGTCCTGGGCTTTGATCCCCAGCACAGCAAAGAAAAATATTTTCAACACCATTTTCTAGACATATTTTCTATATAGCTCTAGTTGGGACTTTATTACAGGAGTCAAAAATAACAGGGATTTCCTCCTCATAAAGGAGCTTATAACTTCCTCTTCCCATAAGCAGCCTGAGGTGATCTGAGAAAATGGTTTGTTGTTCACCCAACCCAGAAAGCCCACACATCGTGCAAATCAAGATCTCAGACTTTGGGTTCACTTGAACAACACCCGTGAAACTGCCCGGGCCATCAGGGTGTGCATGAGTACAAAGCTACTGATACGGTTTGTGTCCACATGTCCCCCCGAGCCTCATGTAGTCACAGGCAGGACTCCTTCAGAGGTGGCTGGATCTAGAGTATGTGACACTGTGACTATTGACACACGCTCGTTAAATTAGTCCACTGGTTGATCTAGCACCACCCTAAGCCAGGTAACATAGATAGAATGTAAAAGTGGCAGAAAGATGCTGCTATTGTCACTTGGAGCTTGGAACCATCTGGCTCTCTCTTCTGTCTGCCGTTTACTGCTTCTCCTCTGTGGTGCCCCTCAGAATCTTGTCTTTCTCCACATGCTATAAAGTGCAGAGGGTCAGGTTTAGATGTGAAGGGTTTGGATGCGACTGTGGCTGTGTGGCTGTGGAACGTGTCCAGGTAAGCGAAGCTGCCCCAGCTGAACTCACAGAGCTCACAGTCAGACTCAGCCATCCACGGGCCTCCTCAGCTGCAGCGCCAGAAGAGGAGGTAGTGCAGAAGGAACACTCTCCCAGCAAAACTCAAAGAAGTAAAAACTTACAGCCTGGGAATAAATTCAGCAGAAAATAAGTACAATAAAGGTAAAACAGAAGTCTGTTTTCTAACCTGTCCCTTCCCAGACTGTCCTTCCTTCAGCTCTGAAGCTTGCGTCCCCTTGTACCACAGTTTTATGCTTCCTGGAGGACTGGCCATGACTGCCCTGACTGGGCCCCATGACATGCAGCGATAACCTGCCAGGCCATGCAGCTGCCGAGCTGTAGCCCTGTAGTCTGCACTGTCCAGACTTCAAAGCTGGTCCTGGAACCTGCCCACCAGAGTGCACGGGCTGCTGCTACTTGAAGCCTCGAAATCTCCCTCTAGCCCCAGCCTGGCCTGCTACAGGCCCTCGGGGGGTGGGAGAGGGAACAGGTCCTCCTGTGCCAGGCAGACACTGCAGACTGGGTGCACAAGTAGACACAGTTGAGGTCCGAGGCAAGGAGGCCAGTAATTGGCCAGTGACGGGCAGGCACAACAGCAGGAATGACCAGAGAGTGGGACGAGGCCAGAACGAGGCCTGAACAGCATGAGGCTGGAGGGAAGAGTGTGTGCCCAGACCGGTGCCCAGATGGTTCCTCACAAGAAGACTGGCAACGTAGGGCTATGCTGGCAGCATCAACTGGAACAGCTAGTATAGAAAACAGTACAGCACTTCCTTGACAGGACTAACCACGTTGGGCAGAGCGGTACAGGCCTGTAATCCCAGAGAGGGAGGCTGAGACAGGAGGAGTGAAAGTTCATGCCCAACTTGGGCAACTTAGCAAGACCCTCTCTCAAAATGTTTTAAAAAATTTTAAAGAAGAGTGGGGATGTAGGTCAGTGCCAAAGCCCTGGGTTCAACTTCTAGTACTAAAAGAAATTAGCATAGAGTTTCCATAATCCAAACCCCACTTTGGCATATATGGGCAGATAAAATCAAAAGAGACCCAAACAGGTATTTATACACTTGAGGCAGCATCATTCTCAGCAGCCAAAAGGTGGGGCCAACCTAGGGTCTGGGTGGGTGAACGGATGCGCACGGGTTGGACTATATCTACAGTGGAACCTGATCCAGCATGGAGAAGGGAAGACAGGTGTATACTCGGGATGAAACCGGAGCACACTGTCCTAAGTGAAGTGAGAGCCGTACCATTTGTGAATGCAATTTCACTTCTGAGGTTCCCACAGGAGTCAAACATGCAGAAACCAGAAGTGGATGGTGGTTTTCAGGTGTTGGGGGAAAGGGAAATAGAGAATTAGTGTTCAATGAGCAAGATGAAAATCTCTGTGGATGGGTGTGGTGGTGGCTGTCCCCTAAAGAGAATGTACTTAATGCTGCTGAACTGCACCCTGAAAACCAGCTACAATGCAAAGTTTCCTGCCATGGACATTTCAGCAAGTATAGTGGTGCCTGAGAAGGTGACTGCGATGCCACGTGACTGGAGCCAGGTTCTAGGATCCAGGAAAAGGTGGAAGTGAGATAAGATCCAGAAGAAAGAGAGGCACAAGAAGGCTTTTCCCTGGGACTTCTGCTCAAGACAGGAAAAAAAAAAAAAAAAGAACAGCTCTGACCAAGGGCAGATCAGAGGAGCAGTTCCCTACACCACGGAAAGGGATAACTAACAGCAAAGGTAGCCACCAAAAGTTCATATCCAGGTTCTCCGTGCAAATGAGGGTATCATGTTTACAGAGTGAGCACTGGAGCCCAGTCATAGGCAGCGTGTTGGCTGAATGCAGAGTAACAGGTGTCAGGGGCTCGGCCCTCGCTTGTGTCTGTGGCAGCAGGGGGTGTAGCTGTGATCGTGTTTGTAACTCTGGGGCTGCTTTCTGTAAGGCTGAGCTCCGGGGCCCTGTGTGTGTCCCTCTTCAGCCTTGTCCTGAGAGCGTGGTCCCTGCAGGACCCCTTCCTAGCATTTGAACCTTTTATTCCCTTTTGGGTGGCCTGGGACCACCTGGTGTGGGTCTGAACAGGCACTGTCCTGAAGAGCCAGGAGCCAGGGGGCGTCAGCATCTTGACTTCCTGCCCAGGTGGCCTCTCTGGGTGGCTGCTGCCCCTGGGTTCTGCTGGTATCACGTGCTCAGAGTTCGCACGTCCTGCAGGGGTATAGGCCGGTCACACACACATCCGTAGTATGCAGTCAGCTGTTGATTAAGTTTCTGGGACACTCAGAATTATTCTGCCACCTCCATTTCAATAAGTGCTAAAAAATAATCTGGAAAGAAAGTTTTGTGTTTTCTACTATGTTAGGGAGTTAAAGTTTTAGACATAATAGATGGTCACTTATCCTTGATTAATTTTCTGATTTATTGAAACATCATGGGTGTGTGTCAGTTTAGTAGACTGAAAGAGAAATAAAGTAGCTGGACATATTTTTCTGTCAAATTGTGAATGGAATCAAGAACTACACTTTGAGTGTTTCCCACAGATGTTAGTCCAATGTAACAGAAATGCATTCCTTTTATTAGTCAGTCCTACCCAGGTATTGTCTGGGCCATATTTTTTTTTTTTTTTTTAGGTTTTTTGAGACAGGGTCTCGCTTTTGTGGTTCAGGCTGGCCCTGAGCTCAGCCTCAAACTCACATCACAATCCTCCTGCCTCTGCCTCCCGAGTGCTGGGATTACAGGCGTGAGCCACCACGCCCGGCACTGTGGTATGTGGTACTGGTTGCGGCTGGGTGTGGGGTCTCCACACCCAGTATTGTTATGTGGTTACCGGGGAATCGAACCCAGGCCCTTGCGCTTGCAAGACAGGCGCCGGAACCACTGAGCTAACTCCCCGGCCCTGTCTGGGCCATATTTTAAAGCAGCCTTTTAGCAAGCTCATAAATTCAAATGTCTGACAATACCAGGAAGAAAGAAATATTTTATACTACTCCCTGCCTCGAGATAGTATGAAAATACTCCTTCATCAAATTCAAGATGCCATAAGTTGGAAGATGTATCCTTTCGTGTATCAAAAACTAGAACTGCTGCAAATAAAACCATATTTCCTTGTTCCTTCAAACTTTTGTAATTATCAAGAAGTTCATGTAGGCTGTGTTACTGCGTCCCGGAAACGACAGTTGGATGTGACACCGGGCTGGCACCCCGGCCGTAATACACGGTCTTTGGGGTTACAGGGGGCATCAGAAGATGAGATGAACCCTGATCTCAGAGTTGTTTCCAACGCAGATAAGCACGTCGTAGAATTAAAGAGACATGGTCTGTGTATGAGTACCGGTGGTAAGCGTTCTTCAAGTGATGCTCTGCTACTTGGCACCAAAGTGAATGTATTGGAAACTCAGAACTACCATGATCTTAGCTGGTGAATCTACCTGTCCAGCTTGATCACAGCTTATGCATAGTCTTGTTCATCATGATGAAGAACTGCCAAAATATTTAATAAGCATTTACTATGACATTGAAATTTTTTTCTCTCTACTTCCAAAATGTCGTATGTGGCCCAGTGTAAACTCACCTGCAGAGCTTGGCAGCAAGGTGAGGCCTTGCATGCTTAGGGATTTTAAACCATAAATTGTACTCCTCGATCTCGGGATTTAGTTGCTGGAAACTGTTCTTTACACAAAGACTGGCAAAGCAGACCCTTACAAGGACTGTGGTGTGAACCCTCAGGCCTGGCTCCCCTTCCAACTTGGGCTTCCTCCTAGCGCACCTCCGAATGGGCCGTGTGGCAAGTGTCACTGGCCTGTGTGAGCTTCACAGTCTGTGGTTGTGTCTTTGCAGTAGCCAGTTAACCTGGAGAGACGTCCAGCACTTGCTGGTGAAGACTTCCCGGCCGGCCCACCTGAAGGCAAATGACTGGAAAGTGAACGGGGCCGGGCATAAAGGTGCGCAGGTCCTGGTGGGAGGGGCAAGGGCCAGCATGTGGTCACATCCGGATGGACCCTTGGTGACCCGCAGAAATGATCCATTTAAAGAATCCTTCATTGTAGTAGTTAATATTAATTTTACAGCACAAGGATGAAAAACACTTATGTAGCAATTTATTAAAAGTATCCTGAAGCCTACAGTGGTCTGAGGGTAAAGCTTCAGGTCCTGAGAGCCCAGGGACCCTAAGTACCATAACTTGGGCCATTCTCAGGGACTACCTGTGCTTACATATGTAATAGTTCTCTTTAAATGGGCTCTTTTTTACATAAAGAAATATATTTTAAAAGAAAACTTTATTAGATTGAAAAAATCATGAGTTGGTAATCATTGGTAATTTTTCATACGCATTAAAGCAAATCCATCATTAGTAAAATAATTTCAAAAATTGCTTGTGTGCCATCTAAGGGAAACTTGCATTCTCAGCCTGGAGGAGCTTGGTCATTTCAAAATTAACTCTTTGTTTCCTTGTGTGGATAATGAGGACATTGATATAGTTGCATGAGTTGCTTTCTGACTATAAAACCCCTTTCAGCCAGTCCGGTGTTATAAAACCTACTCACAGCACAGAGGTGCCTCTGCTCCCAGCCCAGTGTGGTGTGGACCTGGATACCCTGAAATCGCCCCACAGCCTGGGCTTGATTAACTCAGACATTTGAGGCCTCTGGCTCAGGTAATTGTAGGACTCTGGCCATTGGCTTTGTTTGTCTAACTTCTTAATGCTGTCACTTGAAAAGTTTTTGATTCGCCATAGCATATTGGGGTAGGCACTTTCTTGCCTTATTTTAAAGCTCAGGTCCAGCTATTTTGACCTCAAGCCCATACTACTATCTGGGAAATATAGGTCAAGCATTGTTACAGTAGGACCAAGGGACAGGCCTTTTAATAAGGAGGCCATTGATTGGGCTGCATGCATCTTTGCTGGCAGGAATGTCGGTGCTAGTGCCACTCTGTAAGAAGAGCTGACCCACATTTCAATTTTGGCCTAATTATATGGGAAAATAGATCGTATCTTGTTCTTGACCTTGCCTCTTAAATTAAACTTTGAAATTCTCCTCCCTTGGCCAAATTAAACACTGGACCAGGCCAGCCCACAAGTACTCTTGTCGGCGTGCTATGCAATATTGCTTGCCCTGAATGCCCCAAGAACTCAGCAGGGACAAAAAATAGCCTTGTTTTTGTTGTGTTGGTTGTACATCCCGGTCATGTGAACCATGAGGTCTCGGGGGATTACTTTTTCCGGTGCTGGGTGCAGCCCAGGTCCCTGTGCACGCCTGGCAAGTGCTCTACCATGAAGCTACCCTTTACCCCTGAGTCTCAGATTTTGTTTTTCTTATCTGCTGTAAGATTAAGAGAGCTCAGATGCTAACATACCTTTCAACATACCTTTTAAGAAACCTGTGGCTGGAGATTTAGCTCAAGTGGTACCACACCTACCTTATAAGCACAAGGGCCTGAGATCAAACCCTGGTACTGCCAAAAAAAAGGAGTGAAACTTTTTTTTGTCCCCCAAAATGGAAAGTCTAGGCCCCCTCACCCCTCTTACGCTGTGTCAAAATGCAATGCATGTCCTGCGCTATTCTAAGCAAAGGAGTCTGGTTCAGAGAGTGATGCGGCTGGGACTCTTGAGCAGCGCTCAGCAATCCCTCTGTGATTTGGGCTTTTGGGAGCGCTGCAGTGACACCCAGCCTTGCTCCCTTCCTGGGGGAGATGGAGAGCTGGTCTGAAGGTCCTGTCTTTTCAGTTAGTCATCTGTATGGATTTGGCTTGGTGGATGCAGAAGCTATTGTCCTGGAGGCAAAGAAGTGGACAGCAGTGCCCTTGCAGCACATGTGCGTCGCCACCTCAGACAAGAGGCCCAGGTAAGGCTCCAGTCCCTGTGACCTCTCCGCATTAGGACCTGACTTCCCACAGGTGTGGTGGTGTGGGAGGTGTTCACACAGGAAATTCCTGCGCACAAGGGTGGGAGCTTGACTGTGCACAAGCAGGATAGGGCAGGTCTGTGTGTATCGACAGTCCCTCCTACAGATTGTGCAGCTAAGAAAAGATACTTTTCTGAGTTCAGAACCAACTTGACACCCCTTTGCCCTTTGTGACAGATGGCACCATGATAGGGAGCCAATTCTCCAGCTTGAATCCCTCAACCTAGCAATGGAAATTCTTATCCATAAGGTTGAGCATAACTGGCCAGACCAGGGCTCTGTCCTGCCCAGCAAGATGTAATGGGGAGCAGCCTAGAGTGCCCTTCCTGTCTTGGCCCTCCCACAGGAGGTTGGAGTCTGAGTCCCAGCCCAGCATACCTGCCCTAGATCGGGCAGTGTGAGTCCTTTCAGCTTAGGCCAGAGTGGCAGTGCCTACCAGCTTCTCAGTGGCAGCCGGAGTTATTACCCACTGTGCACAGCAGCTCTGCGTTGCTTTCATCCGGCCTCGTAAACCCTTTATGGTGTAAGTGCTGAGATTCTTTAACAAGTCTCAACTAGTGGGCTGCAGGACCCTGACTTCGTTTTCCTTCCGCGCATTGCCCCTTGGAGGAAGGTTTTCTAAATAAGTTACATGTGTTCGGTCAGATGTTTATGTACATGAAAATCAGTTGTAAAGCAAACCAGATGGTGGGAAACCTACCCTATTCAAAAATCATATTGTCCTCCTGCATTCTGCAATTTAAATTATGCTTTCTAAGAAGGTAGATGATGTTGCTCTGGGATAAAGAACCGAGTTCATTTCCAACCATAACTATTTGTTACCTTTGGAAAGTGTGTGTTTGCAAGAGCAGAGGAAGTGATTAGAATGATTAGAAGTGAGACACTGCAGGGCTGGGGATGTAGCTCAGAGGTAGAGCACTTAGCTAGTGTGCGCAAGGCCCTCCGTTCTATCCCCAGCACTACATCACACCCCAATACACAAAGTGATTCACAGCCTATCAACAAACATCACTGTCTCTGAGACTGCCAACTGCTATGGACACATTCTCCTCCTCTCTGAGGCTCTTTTGCCACAGACTGTTGAGAGAATGGTTTCTTGTGGATGCCTTGTAAATGTGGGAATTCAGAAAGTATTTATTGGATAAATAGCTACGAAAAGATCTTTCAAAAAGTTATATTCCATCCTGTACCTAATTGTGCAGGCTGACCACTGGGTGATGACTTGAAGACTCCCAGGTTAGCTAGTCTCGGAAAGTCTCAAGGGTGGCGTCGTAGAGACTCGTTTTCTCTCAGGAGCCCCGAGACTGACACATTCTGAAGAAAGTGGGAGATTCTGTAGGATAAAGGGGGCCTTTTGCCTTCACTGGCTTTGTATGTTGGGAAATACCTGCCACGGGACGGACAGAGGCTGGGTGCAGTGTTGCTCAGCCCTGGTCCGGCCTGATTCCTGACCGACAGGCTGCCCTCCACTCCCGCAGTCTCCCAGTCAGGGCAGCTCCTGAATGAAGCATTCTTCTCCTGCCAGGAATCATTTTAAGATGGTAGCATGGTGCCTAGGTGGCGAATGGTTGTTTTTATTTTTATTTTATTTTGTTTGTGAGTGAAAGCATGGAGTCTAGACAGCGCAAGTTGAGGGACCCTGAAACATACAGTATGATATTGTTCCTGTCCTTTGAAGGAAATAAGGCGCCTACAAATTCCCAGTGAACAAGAATCAGACTTCTGTTTCTGAACGGAGGTCATCTCTACCTATAGCAGTTGCAGGCCCTTTCTGGGATTTGTGGCCAAGCTACTGTCTCAAAGCTCTCGTCTAACTACCACACGATTGTTCTCCCTGGACAGAGGCCTGCAGAGAGCCTGCTGTCTCCATTGGAAAGATGGTGCTGTTTCCTGGGGGGAGAGCTCCAGCCTACCCTGCAGCCATCCTGCTGGCCTCAGCGCTGCAGTCATCCCCTCCCGCCACTGTGGCTGTGGCCAGTTTCCCCAGCCACAGCTCTCATCTACCTTTGCCCTGGCTGAGCAGGGGACAGCAGCGTCCTACACTGCTGCCTTCCCTCCTTCCGCTGCTTCCTTTACAGGAAACTTGCTGCCCCACTGTCCACTCTCTGGGCCTCATTCTGGCCTTTTCCTCTTATGATGGAATCCCAGCACTTTCTAAAAGTTCAGGCCTGACCTCAGCCACTTCATTTGAAGAAGCAAGTGAGAGAGATGGAGAAAGGAGAGGAGAAGGGGGGGCGGGACTTGATGCCTGCCCCAGTGTGTCACTGTGCACTGTTTGGGGTCTACTTACCTGCTACCCTCTTGTGTAGAAGGTCTACACAAGCTTGAAGCTTGTGACCAGAAGCCAGAGGACTGTGACCACTAGCCTTTAAGTTCAAGGAGCTTCTAGAAGACATGTCCACAGTAACATCGTGGCAGTCTAGTGGGAGAGGCGGAGGCGTTGGTACATCCACCCTAGCTGCCGTCCTCCTCAGATGGCAGCTGACACTGCTTCTCTGAAGTTAAAGGAAAGGCAGGGGCAGAAAGGGACCAAGTGGAACCCCAGGTGATCCAGCAGCATTTCTGACTGGGGCAGTGCAGTCAGGCTTTTTTAGCCTTCCTCTGCCTGACAGACAAGAAATCCCCCATGGACTGGGGGTGAAGCTCATTTCTGGGCACTTGCCTAGTGTGCATGAAACCCTGGGTTTAAGACATAGAAGAAAAGTCCCTTGGGGCACGGGGAAAGTCAGGAGGCCACCAGGGTGGGCCATAGGGAGGGTGGGCGTGGGTGTGGGTGAGGGTGGGGAGGTCAGGAACTGTTGCCCCAAGGCTCTGTCAGGTCTTGCAGTCTTGCTGATGTCTTTATAGCCTGTCATCCCCTTGACCTCAGAATAGACCGACCCCTTAGAACTCATCCTGGGACATTGAGTTGAAAGGCCGTCACAGGCCGGGGTCACTGGATGCTAAATCTAAAAGCAGGGAGGTAGGAGAATCACTTGAGTGAACAGAACAAAAGTTACATGTTTCAAAAGAGATAGACTCGAATGTCGTCTGAGTTGCGGTGGTGAAAATACAAGCTGTACCTGGGTCTCTGCTATGATATTTAAGTGCACACAGAGTATCAAAGACATTCCTACCTCTTCCTGGACACAAATAGTTTCATTCTATTTAGAGTCTTTCTTCCAGTTAGGAATAGTAAATAGGATCATGACCAGTGACATCTGCCCATGAGAAATTATTTTTAAATCTGTGTGTATTAAATAAAGAAGGTTAAAATTAATACTTTTATGGCTTTTCTTCAAGTGAAAAAGAAAATCAAGCTTAATATAATTCCTTTGAAAAAAAGAGGCCCAGCTATTTAATATCTTATTTGACCTTTTGGATTTTTCTACCCAGTATTTTCTTTTGCATCTTTTAAAAGTGAAGAGACAGTTTATAATGTGCATGACTCCCAGCTTGGTACTGGAAAGAAAACAACAATAACAACAACACATCTTTTCATGTAAAACAAGAGGGTCTGACCTGTAGTCTTAAGTTTGGGGTGGTTTGGAACGTTCCCATTCTGAGTTTGAGGCTTTATTAAAGATCTTTCTCTCTGTACCTCTCTCTCCTCCCCTCCTCTCTCTCTCTCTCTCTCTCTCTCTCTCACACACACACACACACACACACACACACACACACACACACACACAGGTATTTCCATCCCCCAAACCACTGTGTGGTGACTGTTACAGATCATCCACCTGTGCAGCAGGTGGTCTGTTTGTAGCTGTACAGGAGTTGGCTCCAGATTAACCACGTCCTCCTTTCTATTCTTGTATTTCATTATTTCTGGAATTTCGTGAAACCGAAGTGCACATGATGCTCATTTTCAAACAGCTCTACATACAAGGACATACAGCTATGGATGAAAGATGATGGGTCATGCTTGCAAAGGCACTTGGCATGCTCAGGCATTGCCCCGAGCACTGTACATGGATTAACTCATCCCTAACAAGGGTATGCAGTTCAGGAACTAATATCCTTATTTCACAGATGGAGAAACTGAGGCAGAACTCACTAGAGTCAGGGATGCTGCAGAGCTTTTCTCTTCCCGCATGCCATCTGCAGCATCCCCCTTATCCCTCCAGGTAGGAACTGAGGGATATTGACCCAAGTAGAATTACCTGCACTCCCTGGAGATCTCTTCCTTTCCCTCCATGTACCCTGCTGGACATGCAGTCTCCAAGATATCAGCACCGGAGTGACCAGCCCCCAGCGGCGCATGGGTGGCAGGATAGTGAGGCCAGGAGTTGCAGGGTCCTGGTGGAGTGGGTGTGGGCCCCGACCGGTCAGATGCCCGGCTGTGTCAGGCTCTCAGTCTGCTCTGATAGTTGTTTTGGAAGCTCGAAGCCTGTCTTTCCTTTGGGCTCCTCTGTATACTACAGATTCCTCCCTCTCCCACCTTCCCAGTGACACTCTCCAGGCCTCTGGCCTCTGTGCTTAGCTGGTACCCACAGACACCCTTGCTTTTGATTTCTCCTTTCAGGCCATTACTACATAGCCTTTACCTGATGTCCTCCAAACCTGTGGGATGCTGTGCCGTCCTGTCCGAGGGCCGCCATCGCAGGCACATGATGTTTGTTCTACCTCCCGATACCCTTTCAGGCTCTGGTGGACTCTAATAAGCTGCCTGTTTTCCCAGAATGCTTGACCTTCCTAGCTTAGTGTTTGAAGTAAACTTGTTTTCTCCACATTGTAAAAGCTATTTGCTTCTAAAATTATTTGAATTAGGGAAATGGTTGTTTCTTGTTAGTCATGGGAGTTACAGAGTCACCACATACACTGAATTAGCAAAGCCAGGATCATTGCTCTCAGTGAGTGTAGGGAAAGCAGAGTGGGCAGTGCCCTTCCTGCCCTGTGCAAAGGCTCGGGCAGATGCACAGCTCTACATATAAGGATGTGTGGCTGTGGATGAAAGAAGACAGGTTAACAGTAACCTTTACAAAAGGCAGATTAACAAAGGCAAAGCATAACAAATTTATTTGATCAAAGTTTAGTAAGACAGAAGCCTTCAGATTGAGGACGCAAAGTCCTGGGGTGAACTATCCTTTTTTAATGCTTAGGGTTGGTGAGGCATAGACAAGTGTGTAGACAGATGTTTGAACAATAAGAGAATGGTCTAGCAGTAAGAGCTGGGAGGTTGTCTTCTTGGCTTCACTGCGAGCATTCCTTCCTCCCAGGTATGTGCAGGGCCCTTCCGGAATGGGACTGACTGACAAGGTCAGAGAATGTCTTTATGGCCAGCTCTAAGACAGAGAGGCAGGGGAAGATTAAAGGAATACTTTTAGATTTTGTGGCTGTTTTGGGGGAAAGAGGCTCTGGCTGTGTCATGTATCTTAAGAAAGAGAAACTCTAGTTCTGTGACCTGCTCTAGCAGGGCACAGGAAACAGAGTCAGAAGGTCAGAGGCTTGGCTGCTGAGGCCTTCACTTTGGAGAGTCGTTCTCTGAGCCCAACAGGCACTGTGAGGCTGGGTCCCTTCAAGCTCAGGTCACAGCACTGCTGTCAGATGATCAGTCCAAAGCCTTTCCCTGTGAAGATGCTGTACTTCCCGTGTGCGGCTGGTTGCTTAGCATGGAACGCACAGCCGCAGCACCGGAGTCTGAGTGAGAACTCATGCCTGCCCTGAGCCTGACAGCTTCTGTAGCCTTGTGCTGAGAGCATCAGCACCACAGCACTGTGTCTGGGAGGGAGGCTTCGGGAAACACAGGATCACCCACAAAAAGCACAACAATGTGAAATATGGGCACTGAGATGTGAAACAAAGACGGCTGAGTGTGGCCCGCTCTGACCTCAGCTAGCATGCACAGCGGGGATATTCCAACACTTTGCCGCTCTGCGTGCAGCTGCAGATGCCCACGGAAGTGCCACCCTTCTCAGGGACACAAGCACACTTGATTACATGTATATGCAAATACAGAATCTGTGAATAATGAAGACTGACTATACTGATTGTGTTTGTCCTTTTTACTTGGCATCAGATTGAATTTAGACCATTATCATCACAAGGAATGTTGAAAGCCAACGAATTCAGCCCCCTTGTTTCACATAAAGTAAAAATATGTGCTGTAAATTTAAATATTATACATTAAAACATCTTATAGCCCGATTAATCACAGAGAGACTTGTCTAAATTAACGTAGCAGATTAGCTTCTCTTATAAAGTTGTTAAATTTTATTTCTACTTTAAATGCTGTGCTGTCATTTGATAACCAAGTCATTTCATCCAAAGGAAATTCTAAATGTGAAGTAATATGAGTAACAAAGTGTGCAGATCAACACAGTCACCTCTATCTCAGACCATCCTGTGAAAAATGTTCACCATACAGCACAGATCTGAGACATGACAGAAACTTCCGGTTATCCCCAGGCAGGAGGCTCTGTGCCCTCCGCAGGATCAGATCGATTCCCAGCATTTTATTTAACAAATGTGCTCCAATCAGCCTCTCTCCAGCAACTCAGAACTCTGAAAGTTCAGTCAAAGCATTTCCATGTAGACCTTCTGACCGACTTCCCTGGTCCGGCTTCTGCAGTCACGGGCCCGGTTCTTTCCTAGGCATCCCAGGGACACTGCTGCCTTCTGATGCAGGTGGGTCTCCCAGTGTGCTCTCGGAATCGTCTACTGAGGAACTAGGCCCCGCTCTTAGGCCCACCCCTGTAGCTTGGAAAGGGAGCCTTGCCCTGGAACTGCAAGGCTGCAGCTGTCCCTGCAGAGCTGAGCTGGAGTGAGTTCCTGATGTAGCAGATGAGAAACCCTGACATGGAGTTCTGTGCAGTCAGAGCAAGAGGGCAAGTGGAGTGTTAGAAACCCGCACCCTAGGGACAGTAGAGGGTTTTAGCCCATGACCCATGCTCCTCTGATCTATCCTGCCAGTTGTTTAATTAAAAGTATTTATCATCACATGTTACTGCAATGCCAGAAGATCATCAGAGTGAAGATGGAAAATCAGGGATGTTTTTATCTTTATGCCTTGAAGGAGACTAGAAGGAGGCTGCCATACTGGTGGCCTGGGTGAGAGAGGATATGGACTCTCCTTCTAGGAGCGGGAGCAGTTCCAGATTGTTTTGGATGAATGGAGAACACCTAAAGTGTGAGAGTTGTGAATCCTCGAGTGTGTGGCCTGCCTGGAAGTGGAGTTTCTCTGTCTTTGGGGATCTCTTCCAAGCCTCAGTCCTCCCTGGCTGAGACCCTGATCAGGCTGCGGGCAGGTCCCATGGCCCCTTGACCCATTAGGCTCCTCTAGTGTGCTAGGAAGGTGGCTCTGTATTCAAGACAACAATCTCAGAATTTAATCACAGAACATTTTTGGTTTCTGAGGGAAATTGAAGATGTTGCTGAATCAGTTTTCATGATTAAAGTACAGGTTAGCCGTATTCACATGACCAAAATAACCCTTGCACACCACTGGCCTAAAAATTAAATTATTTTGCAGTTGATTTGCATTTTATGTATTATCTTTGAAATAATTAGAGGACAAGGAATAATTTACTTTTTAGCATATCACTTCTTTGCAGTGTCTTTCACTTTTTGTCTTGGAGCTCACTGATCTTTAAAAGTGATGGCTTTTGATATCCGGCTTCCCTCCTTTCTCTTGGCATTCCTATCTGAAATGTAGGATGATCTCATCTTGGCTCTTGAAACCTCTTCTTTTCTTAAGGAGACGCAGCAGCCCCCCACTTTGTGGGTTAGGTGCATGGAAGCACAGAGAGAACATGTCGGAGGGGGAAGCGGCGCGCTGCCCTGCCGTCGCCGGCTGTCTCAGCTCCCAGCTCTCCCCTAAAACTTACAGAAATGAGGCGTCCTGGTGGCCTGTAACTGAGCGATTTCACAGTTAAGAGACTTCACATAAAAGCTAATTGTTACAGTTAGCCACGCTCCGCAGGCAGGCCACCGCCCCTGGGGGAGCTATGCCTTGGCTTTGAAAACCAGCTCTGTGACCTCCTGAAGGAAGGGAGGGCGGCCCACCCTGGGGAGCAGGGTGACTCCCTGAGGACAAGGCCCACCCCGCCTTTCTCCCCAGCAGCTGGAGTCCATCGTCGCTCAGGCACATGCAAGGGACTCCTGTACTCTTACCAAGACCGGTTTTTTCTCAGTGGGTGACAGAAGTGGGGGTTTGGTTGTCTTTTATCTTACCCTGTTTCGGTTCAGTTCAATCATTATTGGGAATAAAATTTTCTTGCTAGGATTCTAGGTCCATTTCTAGAATGCAGAGACTGCTCCCTCTATCAGCACAATGATGGGGCTGACACGGTGCTTTTCAGCTTTTGTCTCTTTCATACCTTGATCTTTCTGTTCAGCACCAGAAAATGTTAAAAATTTGAGCGTCATTCTTGGGTCTCGAGATCTTGACTGAGAACCACATTTCGAAGCTGTGTGGGAGCATTAGTGAAATCCGTCTCCCAATGCACATGGCGGGCCCTGAAACTTTGCACACCCAGTTTGCATTCCCACTGCCCAGAGGAGGTGAGCACTGTCCCTGGAGGTGCTCCTGAGCCTTGCGTTTCCTGGAGCTCTCCCGAGCTTTGCACCATGTTCTGCATCTGCCACAGTAGTGGGGGCCACTGGCCAGTAAACCAGACAGTAAAATGTGGAGGAGGCAATGAAAGAAGTCAGCACCTCTAACTCAATTTATAGTGCATGCAAAGCATGTTTTCAAATATTTACAGAATCACCAAGGGAATTACATCACTGTTTCTAACTGTTTTGATTGTTTTTATGACTTGGGCCCAGTAGAGCCAAGTGATAAAATTCCCGAGAGGCTCTGAGCACATGCTTCGGGCCTCCCGAGAGGAGTCAGGCATAATAGGAAAGTGCTTCTCCAATAAACGGACCAAGATTGTGTAGTTGGGGTTGTGGATGCACTGCCTTGAGGTAACTGGATCTCCACCAAAGAAGGCCATCCTTCTTTGGATTGTGGATCATTCAGGTGAAGGAGACATGAGCTGGGACGGCCTAACCTAGACTCAGAAGTAGCCTTGGGCACGGACTGTGTCTGCGTCCTGTGTCAGAATATCCAGGTGGAAATAACTCTTGTGCAATGGGAGATTTGCTGTTGTCTGGGGTTTCATCCCCTGAGTATATAAAGAGAACCATACTTCATTCACCAGCTCCTGTCACAGGGAAGGAGGGAAGGACCCCAGACTTTGCATAGCAGCTGGAAGCAGACCACCTCCAACAGCTCTGGTCCTTTGCCTGTGGGCTCACATAAGCGTCCATGCAGGGCAACATGGCGCAGAGGTGGAGGCGGAGGATGGGAGCCCCTGTTGCCCTCTCAACCTCTCAGTAGCTGCTTGACCTTGCTCGTAGTCCTTAATTTCTCTCTGGATGCAATGGGTTAGTCCTCGCAGGTGTTCAGGTCAGTGCCTGGTACCAGCCGGCCCAGGGTGCTTGCTCTTGTTGTATAGCATGATGACTTGTTTTCAAGACTGGTCTCTGCAACAAGGTGAGGGGATGTTAAAACCTTGCATATCCCAGGCCACTGAGAGAGTGGGTTGGCTACCTGTACTTTAGAGAAAAGACTCTTTCAGAGCATCAGAGGGCCGGGCTCTTGAGAGACTGGCTGAAGTCTGCACATTCTTTTTATTTTTATTTTTATTTATTTATTTATTTATTTATTTATTTATTTATTGAGACAGGCTCTCGCCTTGTAGTTCAGGCTGGCCCTGAGCTCAGCCTCCAACTCACATCACAGCAATCCTCCTGCCTCTGTCTCCCGAGTGCTGGGATTGCAGGTGTGAGCCACCACGCCCGGCACTGTGGTATGTGGTACTGGTTGCTGCTGGGTGTGAGTCTCCACGCCCAGTATTGTATGTGGTTGCCGGGGATCGAACCCGGGTCCTTGCGCTTGCAAGACAGGCGCTGGAACCACTGAGCTAAATCCCTGGCCCTGAACATTCTTTCACTCTCTGGAAACAACTTTTAGAACCACAGAGTCTTCTAGGCTGGGTGCTAGAACTGAGTGGATGACCTAAGAGTGAGACTTCAGCTGCTCGCTGGGGACCCCCCCAGAACCCAGAGTTGCATCAGAGAAGGAGTGAGCTTAGGTGTTTGTGCCTGTGGCCCCCCGTGTGTGGGACTCAGTGCTGAACTCTTCCTTCCCGCAGGAGCATCCCGATAGTGCATGTGCTGCGCACCACGGCTCTGACCAGTGCCTGTGCCGACCACTCGGACCAGCGTGTGGTCTACCTGGAGCACGTGGTGGTCCGCATTTCCATCTCACACCCACGCCGGGGAGACCTCCAGATCCACCTGATTTCCCCCTCGGGAACCAAGTCTCAACTTTTGGCAAAGAGGTAAGGCCAGGATTCTATGCCACGTGAGGGGACTCTGTTGTTATCTGGACACTGTGCACCTGGGGAATCTTGCCCCCGAAACCTTGTCTTTAAAACACTCCTACAAAACTTTCACTTCAGGGATAAGTGACAGAGGAGTGGTTGCCCTAGTTTGTTGTATAGTGAGGCAGTTGGTGGGAGTCTGGCTGTGTCTGCCTTGGTCTTAGAAGTGCGTGAAGGTCACCTCTGTTGCATTCACGTGGCATTGGAAGCCAGTGCAGGGAACCCAAGAAGTTTCATCTCCTGGGGCACCCCAGTCAGTGTGGACCACCCCTCAGGACCTGCAAGGCTGAACTCCGGCCGGTGGGCTCAGGGGGCATGCAGGGAAGGCACTTGGGGCTGCTCTCTGAGGCCTCCTGAGCTAAACGCTAGTGCTTAGACGCCACCCAAAGTTCTCCAAGCTTTGCCCGTGGTTTGTGGAAGGCTATCGAGACATTTCTTCAACAAATTTAGAATCAAGGATGAGTGTTTGCATGCATGCATGGAACTTGCAGGTAGACTGGCAAGAGTTAAGGGGGCCTAGGAGAGAATAGCCTTTTGTCTCATTTTAGCTAAGAGTCAGAGAGAAGGAAAAAAGGGTTTCATGGATTCATGAATAAATTAGCATTTCTGGTAGCTCTTAAAAACCAGATCTGGTGATTGTGCCCCCGGCCCAAGACGGAACACTCGTGCTGGGTGAGCTGGGTGAGCTGGGTGAGCTCCGTCTGAGGAGTCCAAGTGACTCAGTGGGGTTTCCATGGGACTCCGCCCCTATCTGGGCTATAGGAGGCTTTTCTATTCAGAAACGGGGTGTAGTGGAAGCTCTTATGCAGGAGTCCCCTTTTGCTTAACTCCTTCTCACTCACCTTACATGAGACAGAGTCTGGCCTCCTGCGTAAGACTTGGCAGGAACAAAGGGGCACCAGGGCCTCTGTCCGGGAGGCTGTGTGCTGTGTCTCACACCCTTCTCAGCTTCTAGGACCAGCGACCCGCAGATGTGATTCTAGCACCAGCTTTGTGGGTGAACCCGAATTGACCCAAGACAAGACCGTGGTTTTATGGATTCCTAGAGCTGGGCTGCTGTGCTCAGCCCTGACCCGGTCCCACTTTCTCAGCAGAAGAGCAGAAGCATCTTCTGCTCCTGACTGCAGACTCAGACACGCTTTCCTCTGCTGTGGAGGCCCCTGTGGGCATACGCAGTTCCGAGTACTAACCAGCAAGCTGAAGCTTGTTAGTGTTCTGCTCCTAAGAGATTTGGGTTTTGTTTAAATTTTTAGAGATTTTAATCTGAACATGCACTTTCTAGAATTTCTTGAAGAGCTGGCAGCTCCCCAACAGCAGGCCCATGTTCCCTGCATACCCTGGCCTGGAGCTGAACAGAGGAGCGAGTCTGCTTTAGGGCTCTCCATGCTCCCTGCTTCTCCCCAAACCCCCCTTCCATTCACTCCCTGCTGCATCTCCACCTATCAGCACCCCAGGTTGTGACCCCTGAAGGTAGTGACCTCAAGTGACCAAGAGCCCATGTGAGGCTCAGCAGCTGCAGTGACAGATGGCAGGTTGACCAGGTGGCAGTAGCCAGAGGGTGTGTGCTTTGGAGCCTAGAGGCTGGGGCTCGCGCCCTGGCCCCTCCACTTCCCAGCTCAGTTCTCAGGACCCAGTTACTTGGCTGCTCTTTGTCTTTCTCCTCTGGAAATATGATTCACCCATTTGTAAACCTTAGGATTATTACAAGAAAGCCGTGATATTACAAGGATTGAGTGTGATAATACAGATAAGAATGTTGGGTGCAGGTGCCTGGCTGGCCTTCATATCCCGCTGGAGTGCCCCTGGCAGTGACCTGCCAGCATTCCCACCACACACCCTCAGTCTGTTGATTCTCTTCTCTCTTGGTCCTTCCGTGTCCCTATCCCAGTGTTGGAGCCCGGGGGGTGGGGGTAGCGCAGGGCCGGAGGTTTGTTTGCAGCTACCTTCTTGCAAATAGTCCTTCCTGTCCCTGTGCCATAAAGCATTTTAAAGCATCACCCCGAGGCCACTTGGCAGTCACTTGAGTCTGGGGAGTTCTTGGGTTTTTTCCCCTGAAGGCAGATTTTGTGATTATATCAAGATTTTTGGTTTTAGGATCTATTACCTTCTGCTTACTTCACTCTCACTTAATGCAGCAGCTTTTTCAGGGAGCCAGTTTTTGTCATGAAGAGTAAGCTGACATTCCTAAGGATCTCAGCACTGAACAGTGTTTGTCCTTGTTCTGGCCCCAGTGTAGCAGGTTCTTCTGGGCTTTATGTGTGAAAACCAGGCTCGACCTTGGCTGTTTCTTAGTGGAAAGCACAGAATGCTTTCCTCCCAGCTAGTCTTCCTGCAAAGAATGCTCCTTTGATCAACATCTGTATACACTGAGTGTCCAAGAGCCCCTAAACTGGGAGCACAATCTCACATTACACAAAACTTACATATTTAAGTTTCTGATGAACAATAAAAAGCCCTGTGCTTAAAAGTTCTGGCTCCAAAATAGAGATAGAAAATTAGACTGTGAAGGATGAGGAAGAAAGAACTGAAGAGGTTTGAGTTACAGAGAAGGGAGAAGGGGTCAACTCGTTGTTTCCCCTTTCTCTTTGAACTGAATATGGAAACTGAACAGGAGCTGAAGGGCCAGGACTATGGAGAGTCAGGAAAGCCCTGCCAGTCTGGGGTGGGTTCAGGAACCTTCTCCTCCTGCTTAGCCCAGGGGTGCCTCCCACCCACTCTGGAGCACACCCAGGCCATCATTGTCATCTTCTCCAAAAGCAACCAAGGAAACTGTTTCAGCCCCAGAGATTCAGAGTCAATACTAATCTCCCAGGTTGAAGTAATTGTTTGTTTTTACTTATTTGCAAAAACAGTGCACAGTCTGGCTGTAAACCACATGCGGACAGAACATTCATTCCACAAACATGCATTTTCTTAAAGGCTTCCTCTGTGCACACTGTCCAAGCTTATGTGAGTCGTGTGACTCAGCTCTGTCTGCTTTTGGGCATCCCAGTGCTGGGTCTATGTGTTCTATGAGATGGGTGTTTGAATCAGGAGGGAGCAAACACCCACCACTTCAGCAGAAAAGTGGCAGCATTGAGGGCATTGGTAGGTGATCTCGTGAACATCTGATGGAAGAAAGAACAAGAAGTGAAACCCTCTGTAGATATCTATTAAGTCTGTTTGTTCATAAGTTTGGTTCAGTTCATGTATTTCATGGACTGTTTGTCCAAATGATCTGTCTGTCTGTGACAGTGAGGCATGGAGGTTCCCTACTACTATTGTATTAGTGCTTATATGGTTTTTTATGTCCATTAATATTTGTTTTGTATAGTTAGATGCACAAATATTCATGAATGCTATCTCTTCCTCTGGATTGTTCCCTGTATGAGGATGTAGGTCCTTCTCTGTCTCTCAAATAGTTTTGGTTTGAAATTTACTTTGTCTGCAAATAAGATTGTTGCCCCTGCTTTTTCTGTGGTTTCCTGTTGCATAGTGAATTATTTTCCATCCTTTGACCTTCAGTATTAGCTGTGTTTCTCGTATGCAGCGTATTGTTGGATCTTGTTTCTTAATCCATTCTGATAGTTTGTGCCTTTTAATTGGTGCATTGAGACTATGACATTAATGGTTATAACTGATATGTACCAATTTACCTCCGTCATGATGTTTTCCTATTGTTGGCTCTTTCATTCTTTGCTTTTCCACCTTTCCATTCAGTTTCTTGCCTTGCTCAGTGAATTAACACTGTTGGGTTTCACGGGATTTTGACACTCATGGTCGTTTTCTAGGATATTGTTTAGAATTTTTTGGAGTGTGGGTTTTGAATTCATGAAATTTCTTAGATGTTCTTTGTCATGGAAGTCTCTTATTTCCCTGTTGATTTTGGAGGGTAATTTTTCAGGATACATCAATTTAGGTTGGAGGTTGTTTTCTTTTAGGGTTTGAAATACTTCACTACAAGCTCTTGTTGACTTGAGTGTTTGTGCTGAGAAGTCTGCTGTGATTCTGATGGATTTTCCTTTGTGTGTGATTTATTTCTTTTCTCTTAACTGTTTTCAATATTTCGTCCTTCTTTTGGGTTTCTGGAATCTTGATTATTATATTCCTGGATGTAGATTTTTTTTATATCATAGCCACTTGGATTCCTATATGCCTCATTTATCTGTATGTCAAATTCTTTTCCTTTTCCTGTGAAGTTTTCTGCCATGATATCTGCAAACGGTTTTTTTAAAAAATATCTTTTGTATTATCTCTTCTTACTTCACGGATTTAAATTAGTCCTATAAGTGAAATAAATAAGACACAGATAGGTAAATACTGTATCTTTTCTCTAGTGTGAAAAGCTGAAAGTGTAAATGAATACCAAAATGTAGGATAGGTAACTTGAAATAGGAAGAAAATGTTCAAAAGGAAAAGGGAAGGGTAGGTAATTGAAAGTAAAGAAGGGAAAGAAAAGATTGATAGTAACAAAAATAAAAGAAACAAAGCTTATGTGTATAGGGGTGGGGTTGTAGAGAGGGCAGGGGAAAGGGGAAAAATGAGAATCAAGATGTGTCATGTACAGGTAAAATTCTCTTTGTTGACTGTGATCATATGTATGTATAAAATTCGTCAATAAAATCAGTTTTAAAAAGGAACACAGAAAGAGAGGTTGGGATGCCCCCTTCAAGTCCTAGCCCTGCTGATTCCTGGTCATGGAACCTGCAGCAAACTGATATACCTGGGGTCCACCTGTGTTAATTAGAATGGGAAGAGATTACTGGGGCCATGACCCTATCTTGGACTAGGTGTGTTGAGGCCTGCCTGCCTGCTCTTCTCTCCAGACGTTAGGGAGTTCCACTGAGGTAACAGAAGTGATACTCAGCCACTGAAAGCATCAACATGTGAACTGTGCTGTTTACCTTCCCCTGTTCTCTCTGGCCCTTCCCTGAGGTGCTTCTACTAATAATTCATACTGGGCCAGGCAGAGCCCTCTTTGACCTGGTCCATTGGCCTGGCATCGGTATTCTAACACTGCATCTCCAATTGCAGATTGCTGGATTTTTCAAATGAAGGATTTACAAACTGGGAGTTCATGACTGTGCATTGCTGGGGAGAAAAGGCTGAGGGGGAGTGGACCTTGGAAATCCAAGACCTGCCATCCCAGGTCCGGAATCCGGAAAAACAAGGTCAGTGGCACTTAGACATTTTGTAACAACTTTGTATTTCAATCCTTTTAATGCTAGGCCTTTAACTCCAGTGTCTGTGGTAAATCTGTTCTGTGGCAATAAAATTCGCACAGCACACAGTTTGTCGCCTTAATGATATGCAAGGGCACAGTTTAGTGGCTGGTAGTCCATTTTCAGTGTTGTACACTGTCCCCACTATCTAATTCCAGAGCAGCTCTGTCCCCTGCAGAGAACCTGAAACACAAAGGTACTCACTCCCTATTCCCTCCTTCTTTCCTGGCCCCCAGCAATCTCTACTCTACTTTCTGTCCTCACGCATTTGTCCATTCTGGATATTTTATATCAGTGGAGTCATGCAGTATGTGGCCGTTTGCATCTAGCTTCTTTCACTTAGCATCCGTTTGGTTTGCCCATGGTGTAGCATGCATATGAGCCTCATTACTTCCATGGCCAAACAGTATTTTATCGTGTGTATGTTCCATTCATTGTTTCACCCACGGATGGACTTTTGGGTTATTTCTACCTTTCAGCTACTGTTAAAAAATCTAGGAGTAACTCCTATGCCAGCTGCACCCTCAGGCACCCACCACCCTGTGAGCACTGTACCATGTCCCTGGCCCTGCACCGGCCACTCCACCTGCTTGCCCAGGAGGCTGGCTGTGTAGACAGGAGGCCAGTGGCCCCCCACTTCGGCACTGTGGACTGCTGATCTTTGCCTGTATCCTACCCATGTGCTGGGGGTGTGGGCTGTGGGAGGACAGGGCTGCA
The DNA here is from genome assembly GCA_004026965.1 of Petromus typicus. Taxonomy (NCBI): domain Eukaryota; kingdom Metazoa; phylum Chordata; class Mammalia; order Rodentia; family Petromuridae; genus Petromus; species Petromus typicus. The sequence goes on from PVIR01005015.1 coordinate 46,356, forward strand.
CTGCCGCAGGCTCTTCCGTCCCTCTCCCACTGAGCTCCCTTGTGTGCCCCCCTTGCCTTGACTGCCTCTCCTCCAGCCACCGCCTCCTTCTGTCTGCTGCTCACACTCAGCCCACTGCTGTTCACATCGCCCAGTGGGCTGTTCAGAGTGCTTCACGTGAAAGTCAAAGTCCCAGTCTTGAACCTGGGCTCAAAAGGTCCTCCCACCTCAGAGTTTGGGGCTGGGACAACCCTTGTTCTCCACAGCTCCTGGGCTCTATTTCATTCTCTTCTTCTTCCTCTTCCCCTTTCTCTCCCTACTTCTTCTTCTTTTTCTTCTTTCTCCTCTTTTCTTCTTCTCCTCTGCCCCCTCCTCCTTCTTCTTTCTTTTAACTTTAGTAGAACAGAAACATAGGCCATCAGGACATGGAGACTGACCAAAAGCGTATTGTTGCTTTAGTTTATGTAAAATGAAGCACCAAGCAGTGCTCCCAGTCGCGTGCCTGAATGGGCCCCCCACCCTAGGGGACTCTCCAGGGCTGGCCTTGCTCACCAGGCAGTGAGACTGACCATGGGGCGGGGTCTCATGATGCAACATGGCTTCCACGCCTACCTGGAGGTCAGACAGAGGGGACAGTGTCTGGCTGACGTGTGGTCCTCTCTGATGACCTGACCCGACTCTTCTCCCTCCTGGGTGGATCTGGAGCTGCCTCCGATGCCCAGGGTCTGTCCTTGAGCACAGAACCAAGGGAGGCTGGACCAGAGAAGGGCCAGTGACCGCAGTGAGGACGCTAGCTGCAGGCAGGTAGTGGTGCAGTAGGAAGGAAGACTCGAGATTGCTAGAGTCTGAGATTTCCAGAAAGGGCTGCAGTGTCAGGAAACACCAGTGAGAAGAGTCGAAGAGTGCTGGGGTGAAAGGCACTGCTGGGCCAGGGGCTCTGCGCCCACAGGAAGTGCACCGAGGCACAGTTACACTCTGCCTGCCATGGGCCTCGTCCCAAGGTAGGGACCGTTCACAGTGAGACCACACCTGAAGGACCACGCCAGGGTGACAGCCTCCTGGAGAGCAGTTAGTCACTAAAGTGGGACCTCAGTTCTGTGCTTGATGGTCACAGTCAGTAGGCAGAGAGTGGCAGGGAGTACTGTTTGCAGCTGGCCTGCCATGTGAGGTAGGACAGTGCTTGACACCTGAGGCTGCTGGGCCATCTGATGGTGCTTGTTGCCAGACTCAGCCTGGGAAGGTGACACCAGCTGACTGAGGTGCACCAGTTCTAGGATTCAGAGTTATCAAGTTCTTGGAGCTCAAAAGAAATACGGTCTGTGGCACTGTCAGGGCCAACTGCCCTCTTCACATTGTTGACTTGAATTGATACCAAACAGCCTGATCTTTCCCTCCTTGGGTATCTGGTGACAGCAACCTGTGAGTGTGACATTTCCACTGGCTTGGGTGCTAGGCATAGAACAGCCCCGACACAGTGTTGCGCCAGAAAAAGTGACACCTTACAGGGGTTCTGAGAGCCAGCTCTGGGGGCCTCGTCTTTGCCTGTTCATTTCCTCTTCCTCAAATCTCTGCAACTGAACTGCTTAAATATAAGGACGGAAAAAAAGCTCATTTTTATTGGTTTGCTGTATAAAAACTGCTTGAAAATCTCAGATAAGACCTGGGTTTATTAAGTAATTAAGTGATCGGAATCATGTGCTAGCTCAGACAGTCCTCACCTCTGTCAGCTCGCGTTAGGCTTCTTTAATTAGTTTTAACACCATTTTCTAAACCTGAATAACGATTAGTCATCCTCCTTCCTCTTTGGTTCCCTCCTCAGCTGAGGAAAGGGCGTTCCTGCTCCCAAGATCACTCTGCAGAGGAGACACTGTAAGAGTTCAAATCCCACTTCAAGGTTGGCTGCGTGGGCAGGTAGCTTTTTATTCATTTCTGCATTCAGCACAGTGTTATTGAACTCATCTTAGCTCCAGGCCTGGGGACACAGCACACTGGGTAAGGCGTGTGTAGTCCCTGCGTTTGCAGGTGGGGCAGCTTTCACACAGCCTGCGAAGCTGGGAAGACAGGCGCTGGCAGCGGTGCCATCAGAGCAGGGAGGTTTATCCTGCAGAGACCTTTCCAGAAGTTTGACTGCAGGGCCAAGTGTTCCCATTCTGAGCACTTGAACTTTGGAGTTCAAGTGCTGAGCGACAAGTTCATTCTGTGACATGTGTCTGGCTTTATCTTTCTGAATCAAGTAGCAGACAGGCCTGGGCTGGGTCCTCCTGCCTCAATTTCCCTGACTCTGCAGTTTTGGCACTGGGCCTCTTGGAGATGGGCTGTGCCCAGGTGATGGCCTACATACATAAGTAAGGGAGGAACTTCCCCATTTATTACCTGCCTCTCAGCCTCAGACATGAGGTCACCCCTAGGGCACAGGCCGGGCCTGTCACCTGCCCGGGTCAGGCCTTGCTGACTGCTCAAGTGTCCATCTCACTCAGCATCCTTGGTCAGAGAAATGGCCCTGCACCTCCAAGTGACCTGGGGTCCTGCGAGCTCCCTACTGAGCGGGGTCTTTCTCTTACCTTGGCCACCTAACTTACCTGCATACCACTGCATGCCAGGTGGGCACGGGGCGAAGTGTGCTTCCTCCTCTGTGTGGGAGGCTTTGACTCTGTTGCCGTGGTTGGCCCCTCTGCTCCCCTCTGAGCTTCTGAGCTCCCCTGGGACCCAGCCTTTGCCACCGTCTTCCCTGCCAGAGGGAACCGGGAAGCATCAGAATTCAAATGGAGAGTACAGCTGAGCGACTCCCCGATGCTCTGTCTGTAATTGTCACCATGCATCTTACTTCATGACTCCAGAGGGTTTTAGTTTTAGTACTTGATATTCACATGGTAATAAATAGACAGTCTGAGACAATTGATCGCAGTTTTAGAAATTCTGTGTCATTCCTTTGAATGCTAAGATGTATTCTTTTTGATTAGAATTTCCCTTTTTCCCTTTTCTTTCCCCCATTTCTGAAAGAGCAGCAATTCAGAAGGAGTCAGCAGCCTTTCTCACCCATTGAGGGAAGAAGTCAAATTTACCGAAAGAACAAGGGAGAGCTAAGGACCATAATTCGTGCTTGCATGTTCTCCTCAACGCGGTTGCTATTTGATCTCATTTTTAAAAATCAGCAAAGAGTCAGGGGCCTTAAATAGTTACAGATAATAAGATGGAATTAAATTTCATTTAAAAGGTCCAGATTGCCAGTGATCGATAGTGACACCATGGCATTTACAAGTGATATATTATTTCCTTGTCAAAGATCTGCTTGAAAATCTACCACAGGGCACTGATGACAGAGCAGAGGGGAGGCCTCAGTTACCTGGCTGTGTGTGAGTGGAAAATGCCCAGTGTGCCACAGAGAACTCATTTCTTTTCTTCTCATTTGAATTTTCTTTACCCCCCACTCAGTTGAGCTAAGATCTAGCTATGCATAAAGCAGTGTACTTGTGTGGGGGTAAGAGTGGGAGTCAGGTATGTACGTGTATATGCATGCACACGCAGGAGCATGTAGAGTGCATGTGTAGACGTAGGTGGGGGTGGGTGTGTATGTATCGCGTGCATGCTCCTGTGTGGTATGTACGTGGTGTGCGTGTATGTGGCAGTGTGTGCGTTTGTAAAGCTCTGGGACTGTCTGCTCAGACTGTATTCTGCCTCTCACCAGCAATGGCCCTGCTCGGCCACTTCCATTCTCCCATGCTCTGAGCCTCAGGTCCTTCCAGTGCACAGGGTGAAAGGAGTCAGTGGCTGTGAAATGCACAGCACCCTGGTGATTGGCATGACGGCACTGTCTCCCTTGGTCTTTAACCCTCATTTTGTGGAAGAGGAAGGTGAGTCCCAGCCATCCCCATGAACCTGACTGAGCTCACCCTCCAAAGGGAAGAGCCAGACTCAGGCCGTCTTCCTGCCCTGGGGCCGCCCTCCTGCATCTCAGCACAGTGCATTCTCCCAGGTCCTTCCATGGGGCTTGAGTAGCCCTTCATTGTTTTATTCTCTTTAGCCTATGGCTTGTGGTTTTCACACATCTGGCTACAAGATATTTGGGGTTGTACTTTTTATTTAACATGTTGTCCTTAGAAGACAGAAGTCAAATGAAACATTAATTAGTAACAGATGTCATGGCCTGGAAGCTTGTGCTGTGTGCTAGAGTCAAGAGAAGAGGGGGCCTCCCGTGACCAGCAGGGTTGAGCACAGGCCTTGACCGTTCCCTCCAGCAGAGCACTTGAAATGCAGAAAGCACTTGGCTTTCTTTGATATAAATACATTTTAAGAGGAAAGTGTGAATTGTCTGGGATGTAGCTTACTAGTAAAGCACTCATGTGACATGCACAAGGCCTTGTGTTTGATCTGTAATACTGTCCAGAAAAAGTGGGAGTTTAGCCCGTGAAGGTTGAAGACACAGGGCTCTGCTACCCACCTCAGCTCTCCCTCACCTGATGAGAGCCAGCCCTTCCAAAGTCTTTACCATCAAATCAAAGGCTTTCATGTCACTGATTTCTTTCTTTCCAAGGCCCACTTGGAAAAACAAAGGTCTAGTTCTCATGGACTCTACTTCTTATTTAATAAAATATTTTTTGAGTAATTGTTGCTAATCAGTTAACAGAGAGACCCAAAGTTAAAAGAGAAAAGGTTTATTTCTGCTTACAGATTGAAAGATATCAGTCCATAGTTGGCTAGTTCCCAAATAGGGTGACATGGCAGAGGGGAAGCAGCTCATGGCGTGGCAGAGGAAGCAAAGGGCAGCAACAAGCAGCAGCCATCCTGCCTTCCCTCTCTCCCTCTGTATTCCACGCAGGCTGTAAACCCCTTGATTTGTGCCACTCATACCTGCATGGGGTTACTGTTATCCATAACCTTAATCCCAGCATCACATTCTTAATCCAGACTGACATAGCCTAATCCAGCCACTTTCAAAACTCCCACCTATGTACACATGAGGCTTTGAGAGGAGCGTCTAGATATAAGCCATAACATTCTGGCCCTGGCCCCCAAAGGGGTCATACACGTCCTATTACGCAAAAGGCATATAGTCCATCTCTAAAAGTTGCCCAAGTCCTGTTTCAGAATTTCTAAAAAGTCCAAGGTCCAAAATCTCTGAGACTTTAAGCCAAACTCTTAGCTGTGAGCCCCCTGTACAAATGAAAAGAAAGCTAACGATTTCCAACATTTAATGGCACAAGGTAAACATTCTCATCCTAGATAGTGGGGTAGATAGAAATGGGACCAAACTAGTCCGAACTATAGCAGAGCAAACATTAAGTCCTGTAGTTCTGTGTGTAGCACCTGCCAGTCTGTGACAAGATGTGAACTCCAGAGGGATTGGGTAGTTCCACCTCTCTGACCCTTCCGTGGTTGCAGCTCTCCTGGCTTCTCCAACAGACTCAATTTACTCCCTCCTTGCTGCTTTCCTCACACAATCCATGTTCCTGGAGTCTCCTCTGCACCCTCAGCTTCACACTCACAGCTTTATCCCCTGCCCCCTGAGGGGGTCCTCCCTGGCCCTCTTCCAAAATCTGGTGGAAGTTTTCCTGACCCCACAGTTCTTGCATTCTTCCTGCGCCCAAACAACACCGTGGTCTGTTACCATCTGGAACAGTAGCCAGGCTCCCTCCCCTCTTGCATGTAGAGGCTGAGTACCTGGATGGCTGAGCACTGTGAACCCAGCCCCAAGGAACAGATTCTGTAGGTTGCTGCCATTCTAGAAGGTGATGCCGGGCTTTCTTCTCACAGTAACATCTTTCACCTTGGCCACGTTAAGACTGCCGAGGCCGGCATCCTGCTCATCCTCATGCTGTCCTCAGGCAGTCCTTTTATTGTTCTGTTCCTTTTCAGTGACCAAGTTCTCCTGTGCTCCACCTGTGCAGGCCATAACTTTACAGGAGCTTTCTTTCTAGCCAAATTTAGAAGTTTTTATATCATTTTTCAAGGTGGTTTAGTCTTGATTTTCAAGAGACAGGTGCTGACTAAAAGTTCCCAACGATAGCTATGCCACTGCCTCAACATTAGAGTGTCTTGAAATTTCTTGTGGAAGATTAATTAGGCCACTGTATTTATTTGATCTCAGTTTCAGCCAGAGTCTCTGGACAGGAGCACAATGCTGACAAACTTTCTGCCCAAGCGCAACACACTTTGTCGGCAGCTCAGAAGTCAGCCTAGTCCTTTTCCTGGCTGAACCCTCCCGAGCTTCGTCTTTACTGGATACATTTCTCTTCGTGTTCAAATTTTCCCAGCTCTGACCAAAATCCCCCATCAAGTTCAGTTTATGGAGCTCCAGCTGCTTGTTCAGCTGCCAGACCAAACCCTTCCCAACTCTTCTTGCAAACCAGGTCCAAAGTTCCCTGAATGTGGCCATTTAACATCATAGCAATGATCCCACTCTTGGCATCCAAATCCATCTTAGTTACTTCTCTTGTGGTTGAGACAAAATACTTAATATCCAAAATTAAAGGAAGAAAGATTGATTTCAGCTCACAGTTTGTAGAGGTTTTAGTCCATAGTCAGTTGGTTCCAAATAGAAGAGCATGGCACAGGGGCATCACAGAGAAGAAAACCTCATGGCATGGCAAGGCAGGCAGAAGGCAGCAACAAGCAGCAGCTAGCCTGCCTTCCCAACCCAAGCTATGAACCTATTGATTGGTGCCGCTTGCACCCAGAGTACCTACTTTTCATTCCCTTAATTCAAGTATCATATCATAATCTAACTTCACAATCTTAATCCTGCCACTTCAGAAACTCCCCACCTACGGACATATGAGGCTTTGAGGGGACATCTAGATACAGGCCACAACATCTCCCCAGCTTAGATAATCACAGAAAGAGCTTTAGTCTTTCTTATAACTCTACTGTGTGAAGACTATAGTGAACATTTCTGGTACAACCTGAAATGACTCATCGTGGACTCAGGTCTTTTCTCTCTCTGTTCCCTACTCCAAGTGTAAGTTTTACCACAGACTTTAAGAATTGGTGTATTTTCTCTCCAGGATATTCTAGCCTAGGGGTTAGTAGTAGAGACCTAGCCCCATGAGGAAAATTAAACTGGCTGCGACTCCTAGAGAGCTCTGGGGTTTGGTAACAACTGAATCTGGGGTTGTTGCATTAAAGGCAAGCCCACATTGCCCTCCAGTCAACTGGCCCTCTGGAAAACTCTTTCATAACTCAGCAGGTGCATTACCTTTCTTCCTTTCTTCTCCTTAAGCAATACTTTTTCCAAGAAAAGCAAACAAAAATTTGCTAACCAGAAGCTTCGTTTTCAAACTGCTGTGCAGAGATAATAGGCCCTGAATTGCCTGGCTTTTCAGTGGCTTTTATATGCACTTGGGCCCTTGCCCAGAGTCAGAACTGTTGAAGCAGTTCCCACACATCTTGGCTTTCTCTGGAGTCCAGCCCAGTACACCTGACTCCTCCTGTCTGCTTCTGCGGAATCCTATCTTTAGTTCTCTCCTTCCCACAGACCCAAGAGTTGAAGTTGGGGAAAGATCAAAAAGATCCACCCAGAATTGTAGGACTTTTTTGTCAAATCTTGCAAAGTAAGCTGTAGAGGTGCAGATAAGAGGACTAACCCTGAACCACAGTCCATTGACCTGAGAGGAATAAGTGGCAGTGGGTCACCAGGCCACTGGTACTCTGGAACCTTCACACCTCATTCCAGTCTTGGGCCCCCAAGAAGAACAAGTGGGAAGTGTGGTCAGAGTCCCACCTGGCCTCGACTCTGCCCCTGGACGGTGGAGATAAGGATGTGTGTGCTTCCTTGAGGCTGCATGAGATTCGAGTGTAGGAAGCATTTATGTGAAGAAATCATCTTTGAAGATGAGGAATTAGAAAGGTTTCAGGATTTTCTTTTTGCAGATAGAAATGGCTTTATTTTTTCCATTCAAGCTTTATCAAACAGATTGTTGAGAAAAGTTTCAGGATTATAGTATGTCTTTGACCCTAGTGACTATAACACCAATATTACTTCCTGGTATTCAATTTCTTCGGAATCAATCACATATATCAGCTATCTAACAAATTCCATAGTTCTGCTTCATTATTATGGAGTCTCTCTCACAAAGTTGCTCTGTTTACTTGAATGAAAGACTAAAGAAAACAGGAAAGTGGTTTCTCTTCAAACATTACTTATCATAGTTAGTGACTTATACCTTGACGCATGCGTCCTAATGACATCTCACTTGGTAAACGCTGCACTTGACTCCAGATATGCCTCCCACAGTGGCTCAGCCCTGCCACTTGCAGGCTTCACCTCTTGCACACTGCAGAGATGTGGCTCTCAGTCCTGTCCTCACCTCGTCCTGAGCTGAAGGCTCGGTGTTGCAGGGCCGCCTTTGCTCCTACCCACATAGGAGCCGCCATGGCCCTTGGAATTCAGGTCAAATGCAGTGGGACCTAAGGGGGCTGTCACTTTTCTCTTGATTTCCAGTTGAGGCTTGGCCTCCCCAAATCTACCTTGCCTGGAGATGCAAGTAATATAACCTGGAAGTCTTGATCAGTGGGGATAGTGGAGTAGCTCATCCTGACACACACTCTAAGACATGTTGGCCCACAATCCTGGTTTGGAAGGCTCCCCCTGCCCCAACCACCTGCTTTTGTTGTGTTTCTTTGCTCTTGTTGAGCACTGTCCATTGTCTCACCGCCCTCCTCCCCCGCTCTTATTCACTTGGCAACATGACTCCTCCGCCCATGACCTTCACTTCAGATCCTTGTGTCTGGGAACCGAGGCTAACACACACACTTAGGTGACATATTGGAAAAGAGCTTTGATGATCTCTATGAAATATTGCACAGGAACAGATATCAAAGGCACCGTGGGTAGAACTGGTCCAGTGTGATTACATCGTGGCCTCGGGGAATCTGGACTCTCATCCCTCCCCTCACAGCTCAGCCCTGCAAATATGGTTAATAAGCAGTTGCCAAGTGATTGAACAAATGGATGTGTGCAGACGTGCAAGCCTTGTTGAAATCAAGAGCTCGTCTTGTTTTAATCAACTCTGGTTTTTGCCAAGCATATTCAGTAAAATGTTTAATAATTGGTTAAAGGGAAAGAAATTAGTTCCTCCAGAGTGACTTCTGTCTTCCTTATAAAGAGGTCCATGGCTTCTTGATTTCTTTCAGTGACTGTCTCTTACATGCTTTTTTCCTAAGAGCATAACTGTTTCCATTTTGTTGCTAGCTTTATTGACCTCTGTGTTATTGACATCTGTTTTGAGCTCGTCTTTATTTCTAAGATAAGCATTGGGATTTTGCAGTCTATGCTGGATGGCTCAATCTGTCTTGTGCTTGATGCTAGAAGGGAAGACAGATTTAAAGCCCAAGCCTTCTGTGCTGGCTTTAAACTTTTCACGGAACTCTCATTTTGGGAAAGCGCTGTGATTGAGTATCATTCTCACTGCCTTGGAAACAGAGTTGCAGTCGGTGTGGTTTCCAAACAGCCACCAGATATGAGGTTGTCAAAAGTTCCATTTTTATCTCCATTTGCATTAGTATCACAGCTGATTGCTTCGCCTTCTGACTACTCTTTCAGGAGATCATTGCAGCAATTTTTCCCTCAGACTCTTCCAGCTCAAGAACAAAAGAAGCCCGTTATTTCCCCTCACTTAAGGGCAGTATAAACCCACCTGCTGGAGTGCATATTTGTAAATTAGTCATTTCCATGTCTCCTGACAGCAAGTGTTAACAAAAGATGAGATCTGTCTCTCCACATATTTGATTTCTGCAAGTAAAATACTAAATATTGATGAAAATGGAAATAAAGGAAAGACCCAGGGAGAGTGAAATACCCCCACTCCTGGGCTCCTCTCTGAGGTTCATCTTGTCGGCTGTTGGGGACAAGGGGCACCTTGATACTTCACTTTCTAGCAACTGAATCCTTCCCTACAATATCTGGGTGCATTCAATTTGCAAGTGTAAGTAATAAAAGTTATTTTGAGAAGCATATGTCCAAAAATATATCTGTATTTCCATTCTATCATTTTTTTCTTTAACAGTTTTTAGAGCTCTAACCATGTTGCATATGTAGCTTGTTATTTATTTTTGTCACTTACCTGTCATGTCACTTACCTATCATTTTGATATCTCTATAGATCATTTTCAAAAATAATCCTAAGTTTCCTCTCCAGAATTTTAGCAGTTCTTTCTCGTTTTTAATTTTCAATTTGTTTATGTTTTGATTTTCCTCATAATCTGCTTGAATTTGGTTTTAGCATAAAGTAACTTAAATATATTTTTCTAAATTGCTAACAAATTACCCCAAACAAAAACAAAATCAAAATGTTAAGAGATGGGCTTCTGTGTCCAGCGATATAGAAGATCAAGTGTCTCAACACCTCCCTGCTACCAAAGGGAATTTTAAGTAATGGTTGAAAGGTTGATAGCCAAATGGACCAATAGACTTCTGATACCAGTTTTCGCTTTGGAGCATTTGCCAAAGGTGAGGAACCCACCTTGGGTAGAGAGTCTCTTACAACTGGAGCCTTGGAGAACCAAGGGAAAGAAAACAGAAAAGAGAAATGTAATGTGAGAAACAGGTTATTAAAAACAACGTAGGGTGGGGGTTGTAGCTCATGTTAGCATGCATGAGGCCCTAGGCTCTATCTCTGGCACTACAAGAGGAAGGGGAAATGGGGGCTGTATAGTGTAAGCTCAGTGACAGAGTGCTTGCCTCGTGTGCTCAGGGTCCTGGATTTGAAAGAGAAAAAAGAATCAGCAATATCAGTAGTTTCAACAATGCTAAACAGACTAATTGCTGCACTTAAAAAACAGATTATCATATTAGATTGTTTTTGGAACTGTGTTGCATTTGTACCATGCATATTTCACTACCCAGCAGTTTTCCACTGTGCCTTGGGAGGCTGCCTTGCCCCAACTGCTGTGCCCGTAGCTTATGGGTGAGCTCAGCGAGGGCTACTCCACTGGGAAGGAGAATGGAGGGCAGGAGTAGGCATTTATTGATGAGTTAGCCATTCCTCAAGGGCTCAGCGGCCAGTGTACTTCAGCTTTAACCTCTCACTTGTACGGTACGAGCCCCAGGAACAGCATCACCCCTCCTCAGTAGCTCCCTCGGCCTCTGCACGCTCCTTCATAAAGAGTCTCTCTCCTAAAGGCACCTACGAATATTTAGATTAATTGTACCATTTGCTTCCTGCTGGAATTGTTATTGCTGTACCCAAGAAGGCTCTCTGAAACATAAGAAATCTGAAAAGTAAAGAAGAAAGTGTTTGGGAAAAGATATAGCAGACATTAAACCAAGAGAAAGCTGATCCTGTGGTTTTAACATCAGACAAACTGAAATGCTAAAGTCAGGAGCATTTCTCAGGCTATTTGTGTAGCTCTCTGTACGTATCAGTGTAGAGTGCCACCACGGATGGAAAAGGGCCTTGGCTCCATTCTGTAAGTCCCACTTTCATTACTTTACCTAGTCCATACATTGGCTTAAAATATAGAAAGCAGAGATGTATTAGAACTGCAAAGTGAAAAAAGATAAACATATCACGAGAAAATTTAACATATTTCAAGTATATTTAAAAGAAAAGCAGCAAAAATCCATAAGAATAGATGTTTGAATGTCCTTTTCCATTTATTCTGGAAAAACAGTGGGTTTTGTGGTTACTGCATAAAATTTCTAATATGTCCATTATGTCTAAATTATCCTTTGTGATGTTCAAATCTTCTGAAATCACACTGAGATAGTTATCTTTTTTACTTGTATTTCTAATTTATATGTCAGGTTAAGCATGTAAAGTCAAATGATAGGAAATACAAACTCATGTTAAATGAAATTAGCCAGACTCGGATAGTTAAACCTCATATATTTTCTCTTATATTCAAAACCAAAGAGAGGAAGGGAGGGAGGAAGAAAGAAACTAGAAGGAGGACTTTTGGAGGGGAGAAGGAGATTGGTGGTGGGAAGGAAGGGTGAGGGGCAGTAAGTAGATCCAACAATGGAGTTGTTATGTGGATGTGTGGATGTGCCAGTTTCCCCAGAATGAACCTCACTACTCTGTGTTGCTAGCAAGTACTTATTTTAAAGAAAAAAAAGAAGGGTTATTAAAATAGAAACTAATGAAATAGAAAACAAACATGTAGATGAGTCAACAAAGCCACAAATTCGTTCTTTGCAGAAATTAATAAAATTAATAAATCTCTAGAAACACCAATGAAGAAGAAAGCTGAGAAAATGATATAATTTCAGGAATGAAAAAGGGAACATTACTGTAGATCTTGTGTTCATTAAAATTACTCTGAGCTTATTATGAACATCTTTGTGACTCCAAAAAGAAACTCCAATGAAAGGATCAAATTCCCAGAAAATGTACAACTTAGCAAAATTGAATCAAGTTAAAGGAAAAATTAAGATTTTCCTGTTAATGAAGTGAGTCTGTAATTTAAAGACAACTCATAGCCAGATAGATTCATTTGCAAAACTTACTGAACATGTAAATGGAAGGAATAATGTCACTGTCTCTCCCAGACAGTAAAAGCAGAGGGAAACAACCCCCAGCTATTTTGGTAAAGGCAATTTATCCTTGGTACCAAATCCAAACAGAATTTTCAGCCAACTCACCGAGGACATATGAAGATTCTAAGTCCAGCAACAACAAATGAAATCCAATAGCATTAGACGTAGCGCGCTCTGATCTTCATTTCCTGCCTTATTTCGAACTCATCAAATATGCTTAGTATTCCACACTGTTTCCTCTTTGGGCTTCTTTTTGTCAGTCTTTTAATTTTGTTCTCCAGGGACTACAATGTGCACCCTTAATCTATTACAGTTTACTCAGAATTAATAGTGAGAGGCTTCATATTTCCTGAATTTCAGAATCTTTGAACAGCAGAGTACCTTTCTCCCTGCTTCTTTATTTGTGTATGGTAGTATTGTATATTTTACCTTTGTGAAAATTACAAACTCTGTCTCACAGTGATTTTTTTTCCTGCTTTAAACCATCTTTTTTCTCTTAAAGAAGAGAAGGAAGAAAGGCGACTTTGAGGTTTACCTACCTATTTGCTATTTCCCGTGTTCTTTCGTCTTTCCTGTAGATCTGAATTCTCACCCGGTATCATTTTGCCTTAGCTTGACGGATTTCTTTTACCATTTCTTGTCAAGCTGGTTTTCTGAAAACGAATTTGCTCAGTCTTGATTTATGTGAAAATGTCTTCACTTCAACCCTTTTAAAATGGTATTTTCATTGGCTGTAGAATACTAGCTTGGCAGTATTTTCTTTCAGCAGTTTAAAGATGTTACATTTTCATCTGACCTGCTGTTGTTGTTATGAGAAATGTTTACATTTACCATGTGAATGTTATTTACATCTGAGCCAATAGATATACTACAGCATTTCCTCTCCCATATTATACAAGCTTGCAAGTTTGCTATGTACTAAACCAATAAACAGAAAGAAAATGTATTTCCATATTCCAAAAACACAACACAGCTTCCAACAAGTTTTTTAGTGCCTCCTTATTAAATATGAAACTGTCAGACACTTGAGGATATTACCTGACAACAGAAACAAACGCTAACAGAGAATGAAGTTGGAGAGGAAACAAGTGAGACAGGAAAAGAAAATTTCAGGAAACTAGAGCTGATATTTTCGAGGAAGAGAAAATATTTTTTTCTATGAAACAGAAATAGGCTCTTGCATTTTTAATAAAGAACATCAGCAGAACTAGATAAATGCTTTAAATTTTTAAATACGTGACAAAATTAAAAATTCAAGCTGAGTGCTGTAATACTGACCTGTAACTGTAGTCACTGAGAAGACTGAGGCAGGAGAATCACTCACACGTGGAGATGGCCACCTCTACCCACAGAATTCAGTATTGAAGTTAGAGAATGAACTTGAAGAAGTTCCCCAGAATATGAAATAAGGATGGAAGGGGAGATGCCACATAGTCACCCAATGAGAAACTGTTGGAATGTCGAAAAGAGAGCGGGAGGCAGGCCTGAGCCTGAACAGGGCACAGAAAAACTTCAGATGCTGTTGAAAACCAAAAAATGGAACATGGTGTATGGACGTTCTTATCTTGCACATGATAGCAAGAGCTGGGAAATCCTCTCAGTGCCAAAAGCGGCTGGATGGAGTCCATTATGTCCATGGAATGGGGAACCTCGCGAAGGGAACTGAACCAGAGCGTTACAATCTGGGAGCCCTGACTTTTCTGTCACTTGGTGCCTTGAAAAATCTTAAAAGTGGTGTTCCTGTGCCCCTGTGTAACTTTCCAGATGTCCTACATGTAAGTGACAGTTCCTTACTGAATGTGTACAGTGACCCCCACACACACCTTTACCCACCTGGAGACAACTGTGGCTTCACTTACCCACAGTCGGGCACATACTGGAAATATTAGTGAAAGATTCCGGAAATAACAGTTCAGTATAGACTTTGTACTGTTCTGAGCAAGGTTCTTACATCTTGCATCATCCTGCTCAGTCCAGCAAGATGCAGAATCCTCTTTTTGTCTAACACATCCACGCCACACACCCTGCTCACCGTGTGTCACTTAGCGACCCTCTACATTGTGAGACGTGTCTTGGTGCCATGGTGTTAGGACTTAAGTAACTTATTTTGTCAAGTAATGGCCCCAAAGCACAAGGGCGATAATGCTGATATGTAGAACATGCTAAAGAGAAGATGTACAGTAAGAGGAAAGTTCTTGACTTTGTACGAAAAGAAAAAAAAATCACATGCTGAGGTGACTGAAATCTATCTTAAAAAATAGTTTTTTAGGCCATGGATTTAGCTCATTGGTTCCAGTGTCTGCCTGGCAACAAAAGTTCCTGACTTCAATCCCTGGTACCACATACCACAATGCCGGGCGTGGCGATACACACCTATAATCCTTGCACTTGAGAGGCAGAGGCAGGAGGATTGCTTCAAGTTGGAGGCTGGCCTGGGCTACATAGTGAGTTCCCGGCCAGCCTGAGCTGCAAAGCAAGACCCTGTCTCAGAAAAAGAAAAAAATAATAATTTTCTACCTGTGAACTGTGAAAAAGCAAAAATAAGTTTGTACTAGTTTTGCATTCACACCCCTTCCTTATCCTCCCTCCCAAACTCTCTCCCAGATGCCTTTTTATTCCTCTTTCTTAGCTGCCATAATAGGGACTTAAAGTATATTTAAAAAATTATGTATTAAATTTATTAAGTAAATACTAGGACTACTGTGTGTTATGTATATGATATATACACAGTATTTTTAACAGCTTTATTGAGATATGATTTCGCATACCATAAAATTTACCCTTTTAAAGTGTTCTTGTATTTTTTTCTACAGAGAGGAGCTGTCATCATTTTAACCACCCAGACCTCCCCTCTAAACTTTCTGATGTAACTTTAGTCCTTGGGTGGCTGACTGCTCTCCTGCCTCCAGAGGGAGAAGCCTTCAACAGGCGTGTTAGACTGGAACATTGCCTTGATTTCTTAGATCTTTCTGCATGTATAGTGTTTCAACTAAAGCATTTATTCCTGCATGTTTTAAATATGGGAGCATGTTGATAAATTCTTTATTGCTAGTAATTTCTTATAATCCCAGGAAAGCCTAGAATTCCAAGTATAAGCTCGTAGTCCTTAATCCAACAAAACCTTTCATCCGCCCCTCTTTTGTCACCAAATCATAAATTCTCTGCTCAAGGATCTTTCAAAATGTTAGGCAAGAAAAGTTTGATCACTGCCGGTACTTACCTATTGGCAAATTCAACCATAGTCCTCCCTTGATCCTAGTTCTCTTTGAATAACAGGAATAATCCTGTTTGCTCATTTGCAATTTAATTCTTGGAGAGGAAATGCTGCAGCAGAGACAGTGAATAATGACAGAGCTGTTCATTGGCAGCCGCTGATGGCATTCGCCCTGGATTATCCCCTGCTTCTCACAGTGACAGTCACCTGGGCTCCACTGGTGACATGCAGGGGCTACGGGCCAGCAGTGCAGGCTGAGTGTTTAAGCAGATGGATCTGTGGTTCTTTCTTCTACATTCTCAGGAATCTGATGGCAAAAAAAGCCAAAGAATTTGGATTTGGGCATCTTTTAAGACCTGCTCCTGGAAACCAAGGAATTCATGGTACTAACTGGGTTTCTCTCACCATAAACTTGAAATAGCCTGGCAAGTATCGTGGATGGATACTAGTGCACTGTATGGCATGTTCTGGCCAAGGCAGGGCACACGACCTGTAGTCCTGCCTCCTCTGTGTGGCCAGTCTGTAGCGTGTGATTCCTACTGGGCCTGGGTGGCCCTGAGTGTGGCCTGCCTTTTCCTCTTCCTCAGTCTGTCTGCATCTGCGCATCTCATTTTCCCAACCAGAATTTAAAAAGTCGTGGGGAGAGATCAAGTGTGGAGGGACCTGGTCCTGGGAAGCCTCATGCTGGCGTGTGTGAGCGTGTGTGTGTGTGTGTGTGTGTGTGTGTGTGTATGCACACATGCGTGCATGCACGTCGTAAAGACAAGGGCTCAGAACAGCTCCCTTCTGCACATCTCTGCTTTGATCTGTTGTGCAAAATGCTGACGTCTGACCCTATGGACTCAGCGATGCTGGCGCTGGGTGCTGGGGAAAGCACCATGTGTAGGAGGCGCTTCTCAAGGAGACTGACTGTCCGGGCAGCTGTGGCCATCCCCCTGGCTGCCTTGGACTCCAGCCTCCTATGATGACAAGCGCTGTGTGTGGTTGTTTGGCAGAATGTGTTCAGAGCCTCAGCCACGTGCTGTTCTCTGGCCTGTGGTTCCACTTGAGGGACTCTATCTGCAGACAGTCACCCAGGCAATAGCAAAAAATATTTCTGTCAGGTATATATATACACATATTTTAAGACAAAGCAAAGTGCAACAAATGTTTTATTATAATTCATGACCAGTGATTGGTTAAGGAGATAGTTACATTCATATAGTGAAATATTTTCCTGTCAAACAACCTGGTGTTTAAAAATACTAATTCATTCCTTCTATGAACATTTATTCAGCACCTACTAGAAGCCTCCCACATACTGAAGCCAATGCAGCAGAGGAGGACATGTTGCCTAAAAACAGGGAGAAATAAATGAATAACTTCTGGATGAGATTAGCATGATATGTGGAGGGAAAAAGGAAGAAAATGACATAAAAATAGACTAGGAGAAAATGGCCCAGAAGAGTCACAGATGAATTTTATTTTCTTCTTTGTATGTTTCACTATTCAGTACTTTGTCTCCTTTTTCAATGAGGGAAAAATAACTTTGAAAAGTCACACTTTAAATTCATGCCATACATTCTAGGCCATGAGTACAAAATGGTTATTTTGATGCCCTTGGTTTTCATAAGTGAAAAAAAAGCCCTTCCGTTCAAAAAAAAGGAAATGAAATGTGTTCGAAACTGCCCTTGTCTAAACCATAACCTCACGTCAAGTTTTCCAGTTCACACCTGTTGGGAAAGAGAAGGTCACCGTGGGGCGGTCGGAGGAAGCGGCTGTCTAGAGCCCAGGCCCCTCTGCCCGCCAGCCCTTTGTCTGTGCTGCAGCTTGTAGCCAGTCCTGCTGCTGGTTAGCTGCCACGTGGGCCCCAGAGGCCCTCAGCAAGCCCCTGCAGGTAGAGAAGGACGGTACTCCAAAGCAGGCGGGAACAGAGCACCTTTTTTGGCTTGCTTTTGGGTGCAGCTGTGCTGTGCTCTTACGCATCTTTGAGGAATCATCACTTGTTCTCAGCAATTTATTTTTTAAAATTTTTATATGTGAACAGGTAACACAGTAGATGCTTGTGACTTAGAAAAAGATAAAAGGCAGTCCCCAGGGAGATCTAATCAAAATGAAACCTCGTTTTCTTTCTCGAGCCCCGCCTCCCCTCCATCACCCTCCCGACCACTCCTGCTAGATTCCTGGCAGTTCTTTCTTCTCTCTCCCTCCCTTTTCAGAGAACACTCTGATCTTGAGGGGGAACCAGCCCCTTTTGTCTGTCCCACCAAAACTATATCCAAAAATAAAAATCTAATTTCTGTGAGCAGACCCTTTGTGGGTGTCTCGGAGACACCCTTTAGGACTGGAATAAATTTCCACTCAAATTACAGCCTTCAGAGCCCTTGGTCTCTGTCCCTGAGTCATCGTACTCCCACCTTAATCACAGCTCATCGCTCAGTAGTTAAAGAGCTGGATTCCTTTGTGGTTTTGAAATATAGATTTAATTTGATCCTTAGAGTTGAGGACGGAGGGAGATTTGTCACCAGGGTTGTGTGCTCTGCATCTACCACTGTGCAAAGCACTCCTTTGGTTGTCACTGTCCGATGGCGGCCTGGATAGGAAATGGGGTGGGAGAGGAGTGTCTCTCTGTCAAGGAGCCAGGCCCTTTGGAAGATTGTGACCTAGGAAATGGTCCAAGCGGAATGTTGTTGGTTTTTTCCCAGTTGAAAGACTTGCCTGCATCCAGGCCAGAAGAGACTACGGGCTCTGACTTGGGGCAGTGGGTCAGTCTGTTTTCTGATGCTGTAACGCTATGCCCGCTGCTGGGTAACTTACAGTGAGTGGAGGTTTACTGCAGTGGTTCTTCTGGAGGGCTGGGATTTAGCTTGGTGGTTCCAGTTCTGCTTCAGTGGTGGTTCCAGAAACTCTGAGGTGAAATAAGCAGAAGCCTGAAATGCTGGGATTTAGTGTCTAAGAGACCCCAAATTGGAGCAAAAGATGCAGCTAGACTGGCAGAGCTGCCCGCGCTGCACAGACAGACAATGGGCGCAGGGCTGTAAAGACAGATCGGCTGTTTAGAGATGACAGCCATTAGGATGAGCAGAGGTGAGTGACAATAAAAACAGTGCACACCAAAGAAGCAGCGCCACACTGTTCCTTCCTAAAGCATCCTAATTGCCAAGAAACCCAGTGACAGAGGAGAGAGAAGCCAGGGATCTCCCCAGATGATGTTATTGTCCCCAGCTGGCCAAAGGGAGGGCTTGTTGAAGTGGTATCCACTGGGCATGAGTGAGCTGCATTTTGGCCTCATTCCGTTACTAACCCTGGGAGAGGGAGCATCGGTGAGACGCAGCAGCGTGTCCTTGTGCAGATCACCCTGAGCCATGAGGTTCTCCTCTGAGCACTGGGGGAAGTTGTGACTTCCTGAACCCGTTGCTCCGCTCTTAATGCTGGTGATGCTATTGTAAGGAAACCGAGGCCTCACTGGTGCCCATGACAGAGCTGGCCCCGTCACGCATCTCACAGCATCCGGAGTTCACCCGGAAGTCCCAGGCTGTGCTTCCCACCTGTGCTTGCTTTACACCTGAGCAGCCCTAGCACGGGCCTTTGTGCCTGCTCGGAGCCGGTGAGCGGTCTGGGTCCCCAGCACCCCCATCACAGGCTGATGGTCCTTCCATGAACCACTGTCCTCCCCTGACCGGCCTCCCTTTCTTTTTCCCCTTGGAGCCCCATCCATCCCCTTCAGCCTGCTGCTGTGAGGACACTGTCCCTGCACCCAGCAAGGACATTTGTCTTTGGATGCCCCAAAACTCCCCAGGCCCACCTGGACTGGCTGAGCAGGACAGTGCCTGAGGCCGAGTCTCCGTGCTCTATACAGAAGGCCCCTCCATGCAGCACAAGTATCACATCTAGAGGGTAGACAAAGCTCCCACCAGCCCAGCACCAGTCCACCTGCTGGTCATCCCAACTGGCAGCTGTGGAGAAGCAGAGTCTGCAGTGGGACGAGGCGGGTTAAGGACACTCAGGAGAGCAGAGTCCAGCCTCAGCTAAACCTACTCCTAGCAGGGACAGGAAGTCAAGGTCAGCTCAGTAGCACAGGAAGAGAAGACCCTCGCTGGCAAGAATGAGGTGAGGGCGAGAGCAGCACATGCCCTGGGCTGTAGGTGTGCACCTGGGCAGCAGGTGAGCAGCAGTGAGGCCAGAGGGCCCAGCAGACCCACTACATGCTCTGTGGTGACAGAGACATTAGTGCAGGTACAAGCAGAGCTTCCATGGTGACTGCAGTTTGGTGCCTTCTAGGGAAGCTGAAAGAATGGACCCTCATTTTGTACGGCACGGCGGAGCACCCGTACCACACTTTCAGCTCCCACCAGTCCCGCTCTCGGATGCTGGAGCTCTCGGTCCTGGAGCCGGAGCCGCCGAAGGCTTCTGGGTCCTCCGCCCCGGCAGAGGTCCCTGAGGAGGAAGAAGATTACACAGGTAATGAGCCTGTGCTGAGAGGAGTCGGCTAGCCTCCTTCGGCTGTTTTTCCGCTGTAGCTCTCCAAGGGGGCCGTACCTGGAGAAAGGCGGGGTTGTGATTGTGTATCTTCTCTTGTCTGGAAATCTAATAATGATGGTCATTTGCACTCACAGCTCCTCCCACCCAAGGCCCTCCTAATACTTTACAGACCAGTAAGTATGCTGCAGACCAGTAAGTACGCTCCAACCTCCCCAGGCTGGGCCTCTGAGTCCGCGTATGCCCAACCAGAACTGGGACTTGCCCTGCTTCATTAGCTGGCTCCAGGGACCCCTCTTCTCCTCCAAGGCCCCCATCTCACAGATCAGCCTCCTGGTCCCCCCACCCATCCACTTCCAGTGACCGGAATGTGGGAAGGACTTGCCTCCTAACCTGTGCCCAGGAAGGCTGGGTTCTGTGAGCAGCACCAGGAAAGGAGTAAGAGAGTGGGAGAGGAGTGCCAGCCCCCAGGCAGAGTTTACCAAGCAACATCTTAAAATGCACAAGAGCCACAGTAGCTCAAAGAGAGGCTTAGACACCTCCGGCCACTAAGTTGGTACAGTTTTTATTAGCACCTTTGGTCAAAATCTATTCCTTTCCTTCTGACCATCTCACAGTGATTTGTGTGACAAAGGATATTTCTGGTTGGGCATATTTCTTAGCTAAATATTTTGGCTGTTTGATACATGATAAGTGACATCTAGGAATATGAATGTTTTGAGTTATCTGATATCTTCTGAAAAAATCATCACAAAATGGAGAATTGTACCAATACAAATGAAAACATAAATTATGTTTTATTCAACTTTAAATTTCTTCTACCATTTCTTTAAATTGGAGCACTGAATTATGTATAGACTAATCTGCTCTGTTTCCCCTTGTGATTTATAAACTCTGGCATGATTCAGTAATTATTAATAAAGACCTGATTTCTTTTTCCTTAAAATCTGCACTGATTCCAACCTTGTGTAGTAGAGCTTCACTGTCATGCCATTCACGACCACTCAGTCCAGGTTGGCATAGCCCAGATGGGTATGGGGTCTCCGTGGGCTGAAGATGGGTATCTGACTCTCAGGTGGACCAGTAACAGCAAATTATCTCACTCACAGACCAGGACAGAGGGGCCGAGGCGGTGAGAGGAGAGTGTGGCATGGCGTAGGAAGGGAAGCAAGAGGAGAGGTCCTGGGAGAGCTAACCCAGTCCCAGGAGGTACACTGTCCCCTTCCCAGGGCGGCTTGCCCTAGGATAACCTCTTAACGATTTTACTTCCTCAATACTGCCCCCTAGAGGACCCAACTTCAGGCTGAAGGACCGGAGGACCTTTCAGGGATACACTGAGACTGCCTCAAATTAGACTGGGCACCTGGCCGGAGCCGGGCAGAAGAACTGCCCTGCAAGGCTGTGGCCACGACTTGCGCCAGACAGTGGGCCAGAGTCACCCCCAGGCAGGGAGTGGAGAAGCAGCAAGGGTGGGTGTCCAGGCTTCAGGTCAGGGCAGTAGTGGTTTCCAGAGTTCCTGAGGCAAAGGAGGGCGTGAAGTCCTGTTTGGTGGGGGCAGACTGTGACATCAGCAGACTGGTGGGGAGGGCTTGGAAAACAGGGGGACTGGACTGGGGTCCAGGAGACCTACAGGGGGAAGCAGCAGCAGCCATGGGCAGAGTGGAGCCAGGGAAGGCTTCAGGGTCTGCAGCACTGATCCTGCTGGGACAGAGCTGTCTGCTGGCCACGGTGCAGGTGCCCCAGGGCTCACAGAGACTGGGGCAGGGTGAGCATAGGGAGCTGGCCCGTGCAGAGCCCACAGGAAGGCTGGTAGGGGAGTCAAGGTGGGATCTTATAGATAGGACAGAACTACCGAGGGAATGGAAGGGAGCCCGGCTTTGGGAAAGAAGTGGCCATTTGAGCAAAGGAAGGTGACTAGGCAGAGGATGTCCGGGGATAGTGTGTCCTTCCAGGAGATGGGGTCCTAGGCCAGCTCTGCACTGCATAGAACTTGGTCCAGCAGAGCTATGTGAAGTCATAAGCTCCAGTCACAAAGACAGAGGCTCAGAATCATTAACTCATTTAGGTTACACAGGGATCAAAAAAGAAAGCAGCCTGGGGCCCGGCATGGGTGCACATGCTTGGTAACCCGGCTCTCGGGCTCTGAGGCAAGAGGAGACTCTGCCTTAACATTCAAAAGGGCTGGAGATATACCTAAATGCAAAGACCTTGGATTCAATCCCCAGCACTAAAAAAGGGAAAAAAAAAAAAAAGTGAAGTCAGATTTGTAGTGAGACCAGTCTGTTGTCATGTTTTTCTCATTAACACTTCAGGGATCAAACACCGAGTCCTGACCCTCCCCCGGGCCACAGTGTTATGGGAGGTGCTGGGCTCTTCTTGAGGCTGGAGTGAGTGAGTGAGTGGTATGAAATCCACGGTCTCTATTAAAGCCACCTGTGCCTCAGCATCTGCTCCACACGTGGAACCCCAGAGCCATTGGGGCTTGCTTCCTGTTTGTTTGTGTACTTTTTAAGTCTTGGAGTTGCTCTGCAGAGGGTCTGAGGTGAGCTTTTCACACTGGCCTGTGCCCGTTAAGTCCAGGTGGCTGGGGTCCACTGTTAGCCAGCCTGGGCTGCTCTTGGAGAAAGGACCTCTCGTGCTAATAGAGGAAGGAGGAATAACAATAGCGGAATGAAGTGCAGATTCCAATCCCCAGAGCAGATGCTCATCTGGGAAGAGTTACAGCTGTCCCCGCATTCTTAGGAATGCTTGGGATGGACGGTGGCTGGCCAGGTGGATCTAACTCAGAATGCTCCATGGGAGAATTGGACCCAGCCCTTTGCTTTTAAAACAGGTCAAGCAGAGAGCTACAAGCTGGGAGGTTTGTTTGTGCATATTTCCTAGGCGGCCTCAGTTCCTGGCAGGACTGCTGAGAAAACTCCTCGTGGCACATGGGTGGGAGTGGTGGTTGGGGACAATACACATGAGACATGTTGGACATTCTGAATTTGGAGGACGAGGACGTCGGCAGCCCCCATTTGTCCTCTCTCCAGATGTGTGCGGAGCACCTGCTCTAAGACAGATGTTGGAAGTTGTGGGTGAATAGCAGTGTACAGGCTGGACCACCTCCTGCCTGTAAGGAGCCTGTGCTTGGAAAGAAGGAGGAAATTCATTGGTCACCCCTGTGCCACCTCCGACCTCATACATGTACCCATTTCCTCCTTTTGATGGAGGAGGGTATTGACTTTATCAAGGAAGATGGACATGGCACGTTCCTGGGCCAGAGGGGAAAGTGCTTCGAGGGAAGGAGAGATCCCTGGGTCACCGTAGCAGCAAGGCCACCTCAGGGCTGAGCTGCCTGGCCATTGGGCAGAGGCCCCGTGGTGCAGCTCGAGTATTTTCTGTGGCCCAGCGGGTAATTAAACAATAGCAGGATGGATCAAAAGTCCTAAGGTTTCCCTGTAAATGACGAGGGATTAGATGGACACGAATCCCGGGTGAAAACTGACGCCAGAAGAGCAGAGCAGTCTGGAGGGAAGAGAGCAGGTAGCTCCACAGGGAGCTCCGGGACAGGGGCTCGTCTGGAACACGGACGAGGCCGGCAGGGCCAGAAAGCCTCTGGAGCCCCCGGGAGGAGAGGGCTTCTCAAAAAGAAAAGACGTACGGGACTGCACTGAAAAGTTGGGAAGTGTCCATGACAGTGAACCTTCAGGAGGGAGGCAGAGTGACCCACTGGGAGGCGTGGAGGCTCTTGGGCATGAATGAAGAGGGCTTTGTGTGCCCCAGAAAAGACCCATTGTGAGCAGTTGAGAATGAGGACTTTTGTCCTTCCTTGTCCCCGAAAAGTGCAGGTGGCCAGTGCCTTAACTCCTCTTCGCTTTTGAACTCACCTCTCACACCTCCAGCAACTCAAACTTTGCAGGATTTTTTTTCCTTCCAGAGATTCAGAAGCCTTCATAGGCCCTGCCCGCCCTCCCCATGCCCCTTGACATCTGTCAGAGGTTTCCCGGGCGCCTCCTCACAGGAGGCAGAGTCGCACCGAGGGCTAGCTTTAGCTGAGTGGTGCAGCAGACGCCTGCAGCCTCGCCCCACCCAGCCTGACAGCTGCGCAAGGTTGCCTCCTCCTCCCTCCTGCCTGGGGAAGGGCCTGGACGAGCTTTTGCTGGAAACCTCTGAGCCCTGAAGTTCTGTCTGTCACACACAGCTGCATACAGACACAGTTAGAAGCCGGGGACCTGTAAGGAGACACTGGTGGCCCACTATGGACAGCTCAAGCCAGAAAGGCCCAGAAAGAAATCTGTGGGGAGGGCCAGGGATCAAACTCAGGGCCTTGCACTGGCAAAGCAGGTTTGGCACCATTGAGCTACTTCCCCAGCCCTGTTGCCGCCTAATTCTTGCTGTGTCCTCACACTTGGTGACACCCAGAAGCACTCAGCTTACACTGCTCTGTCCTTCACAGTGGAGATGAGAGAACTGGCCGGTCCCTACATACTGACTTGAGAAGCTGAACTTGGTTTCTCCTGGCCCTCGCTCCCCTGTCCCTGGATCTCAGGGTCCCCATTTCTCTCTCACCAAGGTCCCCCCCATCATCTATAGTATTACTTGTCATGCTATTTACAGATGTGTCCAATGTGGCCCACAGGCTGCTTGCCCTTTTTTTTTTTTAATGTTATAACGTATATTGTGAAAGGAGGTTATATTACTTATATACAGTAACTATGCTATATATTTTATATGTGGCCTAAGACAATTCTGAAGCCAAAAAGTTGGACACTCCTCGTGACCCTCTGACACTGGCATCCAGACCAGACTGGCCCCAGCTGTGACCGCCTCCTGAGGGACGCTGGCCTGCCCTCATCAGCCTCTGCAGACAGCCACTCTTGAGAGACCCCGCCTGTGCCAGGCCCCTGACACAGGGACCCAGAGGACCTGAGGAGACAGAAACGTCTCTCTGGATGAAAGGAATGCTTGTTTCTTTAAGGTGTGTGCCATCCGGAGTGTGGTGACAAAGGCTGCGACGGCCCCAATGCAGACCAGTGCCTGAACTGTGTCCACTTCAGCCTGGGGAGCGCCAAGACTGCCAGGTATGGGGGCTGCCGCCTGCACGTCCCAAGCCCCATGTGTGGCGCCCAGGTGCCCCATTTCAAAGACAGCCTGATGGCCTGGTTGGGACTTGACACAGTAACCCAACAAAGAAATCACACTAAAGTTACTGCTGTGGATTTTTTTAATTTTAGTGATGTTTTTAGTTCTAATTGCATGGGGAATCCACGGCCATTACAGAGAAAGCAGAGCTATGGTGTGGTTATAGCGTGCTGTACGTCCCCTTAGGAAACGGAAACAGAAACCAACCATGTTGAGTACGCGAAGCTACCCATAGGGGCTGGAGGCAGATGTAGCCATAGGCCCAGCTGCGCTGCTGTAGCTCTTACACAAGCTACAGCCTCTGGCTGGGCCTGGGCTTTCCTGGCAGCTTCTGGGAAAGCTTGTGAGGCCAAGTGCACCCCAAGGGAAGGCACTGGAGGATCCAGCCCGAGCCCTAGGGGCATCACTGACAGCTGGCTCTGGCCGCCCTCCTGAAGGGAGTCCTCCAGCTCCTGGCTTCACCACCTTCTCCCACTTGCCTGCCAGCCTTGTAGTGCCAGGATATTTTCTCCCTCACTCAGCACCTGCCACGTGCTGCCTCATACCCCCACCCAGGTGACCGGTCAGGCCACTGGTGACACTCAAAACTGCTGTCACACACCCACAAGGACATGGCACAGGTATCCCAGGGGCCCCAGAGAGCGCAGTGAGCACAGCCTGCCGCCCAACCCATAAGAAACGCTCCTCTTGGGGTCCCTGGTAGGATTTTGCAAGAGCCAGGAGTTCCTAAAGTCAAAGACCAACACCACGGAGCCTGCAGAAAGCCAAGCAGCCCAGTGCCTCCCAGGCCGCTTTGAAAGGAAAAGACTTTCTCACTGCCCTCCCGCTCCACTGTGCACTTAAGAACCTCCTGTCCTCCTCTGCTCAGCAGTGCCCTGGGGCCCTGTGAGCCCCAACACTTTGTGCAGGGCCAGACGACACGCAGGGCGGGTCCAGGCCAGGGTGGGTCCGAGCGGCCCTCTCTCACCTCTTCCCACAGGAAGTGTGTGAGCGAGTGCCCCTTGGGTTACTTCGGGGACAAAGCAGCCAGGCGCTGTCGCAGATGCCACAAGGGGTGTGAGACCTGCTCCAGCAGGAGCCCAACTCAGTGCCTGTCTTGCCGCCGTGGGTTCTATCATCACCAGGAGATGAGCACTTGTGTGACCCTCTGTCCTGCTGGATTTTATGCTGATGAAAGTAAGTGACATGTCAGGGCCACAAGAATATACGAGTCAGGTCTGCCACTCCCTTCCCCGGTCTGGGCTGTTTGCTGTCTCTGGGGGGCTATTGCTGGCCCTCTGCTTCTCCTGTATGCTGTTCAGAAAAGGGGAGAGGGACAGTGAAATGAAAGGGCTCACAGCCAGATAATCTGGCACATGCTTATAACCCCTGCACTCAGGAGGCTGAGACAGGAGGGTTGCCACAAGTCCTAAGTCAGTCTGAACTACATAGTCAGAACCCTGTCCCCCAAAAGAAGAGGGGAAGGAAAAAGGAGGGAGGAAGTGAAAGAGAAAGGGGAAGGAGGAAGAGGAAAGAAAAAGAGAAAGAAAGGGCCCAGAGCTTTAGCAGAAGCCTGTCACAGGCCTGGCCAGGCACAGTTCAGGGTGATGCTGATGTGAATTCTGCTGTGGGCTCACGCCTCTGCCACTGTTGAGGACAGGTAGGGAAAGGGCTTAGGCCACCATGCCCAGCCTGAGTTTGGACACCAAAAGAGGATGCCTTTGGTCCTGTGGGACAGGACAGGTGCCAGAGAGGGGATAGGGAGAGGGCCAGTTTTGGAACTGGCATCAGAAATGGCAGCCAAGCCCTCCTAGAAAGAGCTGCGGGAATGAAACTGAGGTTAGGTGTGGCAGAAGGTTTACCACCCTCCGAAAATGAAGGAGGCTGTTGGCTGTGGGATTGGATTCAGGTGGGATGGATTGGTCCCGTGGACACTTTGCAGGCAGGGACCTGGCCGCCTGCTCCCTGCCTTGGAGCTGGGAGAGGCCCACAGAGGCAGCAGTGAAGCTAGCACCCACCTGTCCTAGGGAAATGGGTATGATGGGCAGGGGCTTTGAGC
The DNA here is from genome assembly GCA_004026965.1 of Petromus typicus. Classification (NCBI taxonomy): domain Eukaryota; kingdom Metazoa; phylum Chordata; class Mammalia; order Rodentia; family Petromuridae; genus Petromus; species Petromus typicus. The sequence continues at coordinate 73,641 of PVIR01005015.1, forward strand.
CCAGAAAAGGCTGGAGAGTTAAGTGGACAGAGGGTAGTTCTCAGACAGACTAGAGCAACCACTGTGTGGACCTTGGAGATCTTGCAGCAGGAGGCCTCCCCTGAGCTCCACTCTGGACCCTGCTGGGTCAAAGGGTCACTGCCCCAGCTGGTGACGCCGTCGCTGGGGAGAAAGAGCTGGGCCACCATGAGATGTGGAAAGTGATCAGTCACCAGGCTCTGTGCAGAGAAGAACCAGAAAGTGAAGACACACGTGGCAGCCTTTGCAGACAGCTGGGCCAGACCTGCTTTCAGGGCAGAGTCTTTGTCATCCCCACCCCTTTCTGCTTGAGAATCAGCCACCTTGGTCTTCTTTGAGCCCCTGCTGCGTGCTTGTGATGCCACCTGTGTTACTCAGCAGGCTGCACCAAAGGGTCACAAACAGCCCTCTGCCTCTGGGCCCACACTTTGTAGTTGTGCGTGGTGGTGCTGGGCGAGGTGCCAGCAGGGGCCCCTTAGATAACAACTCCATAAACACTGGGGAGCTGAGAGCCCAGAATTCCTGGAGGAGATACAGGGGCCTGTCCTCACTTCCTGCCTCGCTGTATGTTGCTTCGGAGTCCTCAGCAAAGACCCTGAGAACTCCCTGGTGTGTGGCCAGCAGTGTCCTGGCTGCCACCGAGGTGTAAAGATTTGTCCCTGGGTAAACTGTACTTGCCCGCCGGGAAGAGGCTTCAAGCTTGTTGCAGTGAGCAGAACCTGAATACTTCTCCTCGGGAAGGGGTCACTTCTGCAGCCTTGTGGGACTTGGATTTACTCTAGAAAAGGGTCAAAAGACCTGTGATCTAACCCTGGACGTGGGCAGTATGCAGCCTCCGGTGGTTTTATTACCACCTGTCCATTCAGAGTCAGGACCGGGAAGAGCTGCCCTGCTGAGCCGGCTTGGATTTGAGTCTCGCCATGCTGCCCCTCCTCTTCTCCTCAGCTTTCTGTTTCCTGCAGGTCAGAAGCACTGCCTTAAATGCCACCCAAGCTGCAAGAAGTGCGTGGATGAACCCGAGAAATGTACCATCTGTAAGGAAGGATTCAGGTACCCCCCACCCTGAAATCTGAGGAATGTGCAAGTGTTATTGTTGTCCCTTCGTTGTTTTGTTTGTTTTGCAGTAAGGAAGCAAAGGAGACAACTCACTGACCAACCGGGGCTCTTATTCAGGTGTCACAGAGTCCGGTCCCTGCAGCCGCTGCACACACCCGCTCTAACAGAGATCCAC
>PVIR01005016.1:0-75018 GCA_004026965.1 Petromus typicus
GTGTGGATTTTCACTATGGGTAGTTGGAGTCCTATATGCCTCACTTATCTGTTTGCCAAAGTAATTTCTCCTACTTGAGAATTTTTCTGCCATTACATCTATGAGAATTTATTTTTATGTCATTTACATTATTTCCCCGTTCTTTCTTGACTCCAATCAGTTTTATGTTGTTCCTTGCATCATTTAGCAGCTGCTAGATTGATTTCTCATGGGTCCTTACTATTTTAGGATTTTTTTTTTTTTTTCTGGTGACAAACTGCAATCCTATCCTCTATGTGTGAGTTATATTGCACAAATTTTCTATGGACTTTTTAATCTTTTGGATTTCCATTTTGATTTGTTTATTGGATTCCCTTTGTTTTCAAAGTTGGGATTTTATCAGATTCTTGAAATCTCTCTTTTTTTTAAATCTGTATCACTTACTATGGTTATTATTTCGGTTGCTATCTGATATTTTATTTTTGATTTTCTTTTTCCCAGTTCCTCCTGATTCATGTAGTACAGGTTGTTGGGTTTCAAGTTGGTTCATCTCTTTGCTCCCTAAATTTCCTTTGTTGATCTGAAATTCTAAGTGTGTCTAATTTAAGTGCTTTCTCATTTCTATTTTATTATTGTTGTTGATATTTTTGATTTAATTCCTGGATTGCTGCCTTTAAAATTTTTATTATAAGTATTTTCCTTGATAATATTGAGAACCTCTAAGAAATACCTTTCTCCTGCATCTTCCTCCTGGTATAATTGACCTTGAAGCTTTGAGTCTTTAGTGACCCTTAGAACATCTCAATTCTGGAACACCAGGAAAGATACTTAAACTGAACAATCACATCATTAGCCACTGTAATCCAATGATCTTTATTACAGATATTTTCTTCACTCTTCCAGTAGGCTTCAATTTTCATGAAGGTGGTTCAACAAGCCCATCTCTTTGCTGTTCAAAGCTAATTATTTTTCCTGAGTCTCAACCTCAGTGCTGAGGGGCTGTGCTGAGGAGATCTGGATGCCAGAGTGGTCAGAACTGCCTGCTTTAGCCACAGGTGGAGTTCCTAAGTCTCCTCCCTGTGCAGTGCTTCCATGACAACTTCTGGACTCACCAGTGTGTAGAGGTTTGGTGAGAGTCACTGGGCCTCTGCAAATGTCTCAGCCAAAGCACAGAACCTACACAGAACATGACAAATCATGACAATTTCCAGGTCTTTTCATTACCCCAGTTTTCAATTTAGTCAAAGAAATAACATTAAGATATTTACCTATAGGTAAAAAAAGAGTCAAAGATAAAAGAAATTTCAGATATCATGAAAATATAATTAGTTTACAATAACAATATTTTTAATTATGTATTTTGAAACTATATTGATATTTTGCTAAGAACCATATATTTTAAGAAAAATCCAATGAGTAATGTTGAGGCATGGGTTGTAAGCTTTGAGTAAAATGAATTTTTCATATGTAAATATATTTGTTATTTTTCATTATATTCTGCATTTAAATTTTTACCCATTAATTTTTTTCATATATCATTTTAGATGTAAGGAATGACATTCACATTATAAATTTTCAGGCCTTTCAAACTGACTTCTATTTATCAGATACTCAAAAGAGAATTATAGAGATATATGTTTCTAATGGACTATATTTCATTATTCTAAATGCATTTGAACTAAACTAATAGTAATTAGAAATGATAATACATACTTTATTCTCCAATTACTTTTAGTATATTTTTAAGTTCCTCATCCTGAGAAGCATCACAATAAAAATTAAATTGAGTAAATATACTAATCACAGTATAATTCACTAATCACAATGATTTCTTTTTTAAAAAATCCTGTTTTTTTATTAAATATCCTGGCTTCTGACATACTTCCCTTCCGCTGTGTCCAGTGTCTTGCTATCTAGAGTACAGGGGCATGCAGAATTTCATGAGACTGTTGAAAAGGTAGCCTTCTATCTTACACGTGTATTAGATGATAGCACTTCCCTTGAACTCCTCTGAAGTACAGTACTGTTTATTTTCCAGCGCTGCTCCTCATCCTCCTGAGACTGGAGAGAAAATAATTCATTGTCTGCAGTGATGGCAGACACCTGTATTTCCAGCATATAGAATGTTCAGGTTAGAGGATTGCTGTGAATTTGAGGCTAGCTTAGGCAACATAGTGAGTTCAAGCCTAGCCTAAACTACATAGTAGACTTTGTTTTATAAAACAAATAAAAGAATCAATCAATCAATTAATTAGTCAAGCATTTTATTAAAATAAATGGCTTGTGCAGAAGAAAACCTTGGGCCTGTTCTTTTTCAGCTTACCCATGTCTACTGAGTTTATCCCTGAGATTCCATCTCAGAATCAGAAGTTCCCTGCAGCTGTTATATCATTCACATTTCCCTCCACCACTTTAATCTGCCCTGAATTATATGAGTCCTGGGAAAATTTGGTGAGTCAATGAAAATCCCAGGTGAGGATCAGGAGCTTCTTTATGCAATTCAGAGACCTCATGAGGTATAGAATTCCAATCACACACCTAGAAACCAACTGGTTCAGCTAAAAGGAAAAATAGTCTCCTCTACTTACTTTATTCTAGCACCAGGTGGGCCAATTTATATTTCCTGATATCTACTTTTCCTGAACTTTTCCTTATTTTTTTTACTACTTTCCATAAGAAGTATGGAAAAAAAAAAAACTTGCAACACTAGTGTTCCAATATATTCTCCACTATCTTTTAGCTTAATATAATCCACAAGTGGGAGAACCAGATAGTCCAGGATATTCACAAACTCTGTAATCATGAAACTTCACAAAACATTCTTTCTCTTTCCATTGAACTAAGCCTTATGGCACATCTTCTTAGTGATGGAGAAATTCTAGGCCCTATTAGCAATCTAATATTACACTTTAACAATAGTTAAACAAACAATGCTGTACTTAAAAATAGAAATACCATGTTGTTAAGTGCCAGTGTCTATTTGTACTTTCCCACAGTAACAGAAAAGATAATATCTATGTTCACTTTGTGACTTCACAATCAAGTCCAGCAAACTCCACTATTACAAAGCTAGTATCACTAGGGAAAGAAGGAGATCAATCAGTACAAAGTCAAGGGTTTTTTTTGTTTGTTTGTTTTGTTTGTTTATTTCTTGAAACAAGGACTCACTTTGTAGTTCAGGCTGTCTCTAAGCTCACTATGTAGCACAGGCTAGTCTTGAACTCACAGCAGTCCTCCTGCCACTGACTCTGAAGTGCTGAGATAACAGGAATGAACCACCATGCCTGGCACTGTGGTGTGTGGTGCTGAGTGCTGGTGGGCATGAGTCACAATGCCCAGCATTGTGGTATGTCGTTACTGGGGACTGAATGTGGGACCTTTCACTAGCAAGGCAGATGCTGGAACCACTAAGCTAAATTATACACACACACACACACACACACACACACACACACATATATATATATATGTGTGTGTGTGTGTGTGTGTGTGTGTGTATGTATATATATGTATGTATGTATGTATGTATATATATTTGTATGTATATATATTTTGCACTATAAATTGATAACTATACATTTTATATTTGCAATATATATTTCACTATAAATTATATAATATATCTTACATTATATTATATACTTATTATATATAAATTATATGTAAATTATATATCATAATATATAATCTATTACATATTGTATATGATATGGTATAATCATATAAAACATGTATAAGTTATAGAAATTACATACACTATAATGCATAATATAATACAATATATGATATTTATATAAATTATATAATATTATAATAATATTTTATTATATTTTGAGGAATCAATTTTGTGGCTTTTTTTTTTTTTTTGAGACAGGGTCTCGCTTTGTAGTTCAGGCTGGCCCTCAGCTCAGCCTCAAACTCACATCACAATCCTCCTGCCTCTGCCTCCCGAGTGCTGGGATTACAGGCGTGAGCCACCACACCCGGCACTGTGGTATGTGGTACTGGTTGCTGCTGGCTGTGGGTCTCCACACCCAGTATTGTTATGTGGTTACCGGGGAATCGAACCCGGGCCCTTGCGCTTGCAAGACAGGCGCCGGAACCACTGAGCTAACTCCCCGGCCCATTTTGTGGCATATTTTTAACTATAAATTTTATCTCTCTATAAATTGAAAATTGTTTTCACCTAATCAAAATCTTTGCACAAAATAAGAAGAAAATATGTTAAATGGAAACAATGTTATGAAGAACTAGTAAAAAAATTTAAATAAGATATATTTATAGTACAGCATAAAAAACTGAAATTCTTTTGAATAATCTGTTATAAATTATAGTATTTTCAGTTATGAGAATGTTCCTTCTATGCATTCGCCTGTATCACTTGATTTTTAAATTTTAAAATAATACAGTGAAACTAATGGCAATTGAAGTTCAATATTAGGAAAATTAATGCTAAGATTTTAAATATAAATAAATAGAAAATGAAGGTATTCATAATATGCAGAGAGAAAAGAAAATATTCTCAGAAAATGAAAATTAAATGGTAATAAAATAGTCTGTTTATAAATATTTTATTTGAAAGTGATAAAGTAGATTCAGCTGAAGTTTAATAGCAGTTAAAATATCTGCTTTTATACTGTTTTCCAAGATACCAACAGGCTCTGCTACCAAAGAAATTTGGTCAAAATGATTGCCATTCTTACCCCCAAAACACTAAGTATGGATTTACTAGTAGGAACTGGAAGAGTTTCGCCTCAAACACATTCCCAGGTGTATGATCTGTGTTAATCTTAAAGGTTCTATAGGAGTGCACATTTGAAAATAACTGCAATTACTTTTTTTTTTTTTTCATCTGTGTTAGGCCATATACTTGGTACATGAGTGTGGAAAGAAAATAAATGGTCTTCATTAAGCTTATATCACAGAGGAAGAATGCACAGAAATATGAAGACAAAGCCATAATTTGGTTGAAATCACCAACAGGACTCAATTTGGAACTAAGAGATAGTCTGGACAGCAAAAGAATCTATGGTAACGTAGTTTGTAATGTCTTGTAATAAAATAGTGAAAAAATTGTACAGAGAAATAGAAAAGCAAAAAGAGGCGATACTGAAAGAAAGTCAAGAAAGGAAAAGGGAATATGGGTGTAGAAATCAAACTTTGGACCTATGCCCCTCAATTATGACCTAAAAAAAAAAAATAATTGAAATCACCTACTAGTTTGAAACTCTTTACTAGAAACATGAAGACTGTAGGGTCCTTGAGAGGACTGAGGTGACTTTCAGCAAATGGGATAAGGAAAAGATGTCACTGTGAAGAGTGCTTGGTCAAATTTCACAATGATTATTTTTCTCTTTTCTTCACAAGAAGAACTTTTTATCCAATTTTCCCTAGCAGCTTGGGGAGGAGGAATTCCTGGAGGTTAAACCAACAAAAGACTTAGAACTCTTCTAATTTTTTTGCCTCCAGAATAATTTCTCAAACTCATTCTAGTCTTGACGTAGCTTGTGGTAGTTACTGAAAAATATCAATTAGCTGTTCCTGTTGGCTTGAGATTCCAGTACTTTCTGGTTGACATAACCCTATTTAAATGTAACTCCCAATTTTACTATTTTGACACTCTGGGATGGTGTTTTACACAGAATCCTCAATTCTTCGATGCCCCTTTAAAAATTTATTATTCTCAGTTTCCTTATTCTTTATTTTAATTTTAAGGCAAGTGGGATTAATTCTAAGCTCTCTACATGTTGGAGCTCAAATAGGAAGCCTCAGATTCCTTTTAGAGAGATATTTAAATATTACATGCAGTCATGAAAATTCATGATCATGTAACTCAGGTTGCAATATAGAAAGAAACACTGAATTAAGTATTTATTTTTCATGACAATAAAATTGTGCATTAATTTGTCAATTTCTATTTTATTTATGTTAAATTATTTATCTTCAAATAAAATCACTATTATTCATCTTCTTGAAGAAGACATTCATAAAACACTTAGCCACACAGTCACAGACACACAGTTACACACAAAAAAATGTTTCTAGTGAGGATTTCGTTATTTTTTTCCTTGTCAGATATTTTGCAAGTAAAATTGACCAGTTACAGAAACATGTTACAATAACATCTTTCTTCAGTTTGTATATTCTGAAACAAAGCCTGTTAGAGTATTTCCCATTAGTTGTTTCTATTGTGTGTGAATTACACAGAACATCCAATATACTTTATTCTAGCCTCTTATTAAAAGTAAAGCAGCCAAAGTTTTTAGGACATGATTTTCTATGCTACATTTAATATGCAAACTAATTTTGAAAGGCAAGAGACACCTGCATCACAGATTTCAAAGGAATTTGCATAATAAATATAGCACAGACTCAAAGCTTGCCTTGTACAAGACAATGACAGATGTGTAACCAGTTTTGTAAGAGAGTCCTGAGTAACAAAATTTGCTTTAGAGTTGAATTTCAGGGTCAGAGTAGGACAAGTAATCTATTATAAGATAAACACTGCATGTAACCAAACATTCTATATTAGGGCACTCAGAATTTATTCTTTATACAAACTGATACTGACACATTTATCAGAAAATCTTGGATTCCCTATTTAAAAATTTGACTATGTGGTATTTGAACTTAAAAGTTTGCAACTTGTTTGTAATCTGATGAGAGAGAGAGACAGACAGACAGACAGAGACAGAGAGAGACAGAGAGAAAGAGGAGAGAGAGCAGTCAATTCTAATGTGGTCCTTTTTTACATTTATTTTAGTATGTTTAATATTATTTATCCCCTCTGAAACATATATCAATTTTTTGTGTGTGATTGTGATGATAATAGCTATTAATAAAATTATACTGATTACTATGAAAACTCTCTCTGGAAATATATTTACTATTGTTCACAAACTGTGATACTGCACACAACTAATTGGCTAGTAAAGTTAACTTTCTAGGATATTTCATAGTAAAACAGCTTTCTCAAAATTGGTTGTGAAGAGATTTATTTGTGACTCAGAGATTTGTTATCCTTAGTGCTAAAGACATCGAACACCTGGAGTAAAGAATAAACAATGCCTTATATCTCACTAATGGTAGCTCCAGGTGAACTATAGATTAAAGCTAAAGGAACTGTAGCAACAACACTTTTTTTTTCTTTCTAGAGTAATGCTTAGTCACTCTAAAATTTAGTGATGCATCACAGGTGGAATCTTCAATACAGACTGAAGCCCTTCTGTTTATGAGTGATTTTCTCAGCTGACTCTGTACTTATTCTTCTGGAAGCCCACAAACAGTATTCAATAGAATAACTAAATGCCAGTGATTGCATTTTAAAATTATGGAATATCTGAATCTGAGAGAGAAGGCCAAGGATTCAGCACAATGCCACCACACCTGCTTCTGAAGCACAAAGGTAAGTTCCATTCCCCGTACCAAAAAAATAAACAAATAAGTAAGTAAGTAAGTAAATATGACGATGATATGTTAGATAAAAATTACAACTTATGATTCTTATAATCCAGATCAGAACAGTCATGCAGTGGGCCAGGAGTTAGCTCAGTGGTTCCAGCTCCTGTCTTGCAAGCGCAAGGACCTGGGTTCAATCCCCGGTAACCACATACCATACTGGGCATGGAGACTCACACCCAGCAGCAACCAGTACCACATACCACAGTGCCGGGTGTGGTGGCTCACACCTGTAATCCCAGCACTGGGGAGGCAGAGGCAGGAGGATTACTGTAATGTGAGTTTGAGGCTGAGCTCAGGGCCAGCCTGAACCACAAAGTGAGACCCTGTCTAAAAAAAAAAAAAAAAAAAAAAAAAAAAAAAAAAAAAAAAAAAAAAAAAAAAAAGAACAGTCATGCAGTGCATCACTCTGAATTGGTTTAGCTGATATGCAATCAGATAATGCAGCAGGTTTTGGAGGACAGAGGTCAATTCTCTGAGATCAATGTCCATTCCTATGTGCTACAAAAATTCTTCATAGCTCCTCATTCCTTTCACTTTATCCATCTTCTGTGATCAGGATTTGGAGGATTCAATGTGCTTGGTACCCAGTTTCTGATCTTCCACATGTACAACCAAGAAACAGAGGTTCAATTCCTCCTCCAGTTCCCTCTTGAAAATCAGCCATGCCAACTTCCATGTGATGTTCTACTTTTATTCATTTGCATAAAATTTAAACACATTTTCAAAGGAGATTGATTAATGCCATTTTTATTTTGGACAGACATTTTCCACCTAAAATTTAGAAGATAATTTGCTGCAGAAAAAAAGTCTATGACTAAACTTCCATATATGATACTTACACTAAGTTAAATCTTGTTAAAAGGAAAAAAAAATAAAAACTGTACATTATTAAGTGCCTCTAGCAAAAGAAAAGAAGATCAAAACTCAAGTCCACTTCTCTTTTCCCATGTTGTTTTCAGAAGATGTGCAGCAAGTATTGGTCTCTCACATTTTATCACTACCCTATACCCAGCATTTCAAGCTAATATACATGTTTCTGAGCAGCATGATTCTTTCAACATTGTACAGATTTCCAAGGTTTTAGATATATGTGTATGATCCCAATATTTCTGGGCAACTTTAAAAAGAACATTACAAATTTAAAACCAATTTAGGCAACTAATGACCATCAAATTTAAAATAAAATAGAACAATAAAAATACTGGAGATATAGCTGAATCCCAGGGTCTTGGATCCAATGTCCACAATCATAATAAAATAAATGTACAAATCAAAAAAAATTATGACAGACTTATTTGTTTCTGTATTTTCAATACATCTGAAACAAACCAAAGTGTCATAGGCTGAGTGGGGGTAGAACTGCATGGAGAAGGGGACCTACAGAAAACTTTGTTTATGGTTTATGTTGAATGTTCCAGCAAAATCTTTCCTCTCATATCAATCACTTTTGAATGGTGATTGAATCATGGGAGTATTATAGCTCAATGTGCTATTAGAAGGTGAGACTTGCTCAAAAGATGTAGGTCACTGTGGGTGTGACCTGAAAGAGCATAGATTCTCCCTGATCTTTCTCCTTCTATTTCCTGGCCACCATGGCATGAGCAGCTTTCCTCCACAGCCTTTCCTCATGTTTGTTTCTACCTTGGAGCCTGCCAACTATGAACAGAAACTTTCAGAAAATGTGAGTCAAAATAAAGCTCTTTTTCTTTAAGTTGTTTGTGTGTGTCTCACTGGTAAGTGTTGTGTCAGGTCCTGTTTCTGAGGGCTACTCATCTGGCATCGAACCACGGGCGGGGATCATCACAAGGAGATGAAATGGTGGAGAAGCCTTTATTGCCAGTGCTCTCAGCCCTTATATACAGCCCCATTTTTTTGTTTTCAACCTCCCCAAACCAGCCCCATAGGGGGTAGACTTTGTCTATTTGTTTTCCTTTAATCACTGTGGCCCGGAGGGACCCACTGTGTATGCGCTGCCTTGCACTTCCTTGATGGAGCCAGCGTTGTTTAGCCTCAGGGACCCCACAGTGTTGCCCATATGTGTGTGTGTGTGTGTGTGTGTGTGTGTGTGTGTGTGTGTGTGTGCTCAGTGAAAAATAAATAGCATTTTATTTCTTTTTACAAAAGGTATATAAAATGTACTGCACATTTATACTTTAGTCACTATGAGTATTTAGTCTACTCTTCTCCTTGGTCTGCTTTAGGTGAAGAAACAAAATAGCATATACTTCCATAATATCTACTTTGAATCAAAATGAAAACAAAGTTTGTTTTCAATGCTCAACTCATCAAAAAAAGGGAGAAGTATGTGAAACAATGCTTTATGTGCATATCTATTGTTTAATTTTTTGGCAAAAGTCCTTTAAATACCTAGTGAAATTTATGCAGCTTTGTCTGATATACTCATTTTCTCATAATCAAACTAGTAAAAATAATAAACTGTAATAAACTAATATTTTGATTTTACAACAGTATTATGCATTTGAATATTTCTGGAGGAGAATGGATCAGATATAAAAATGGAACAAAGTATTTATCAACAGAAATGACTCTTAATTAAAGCTAAAATTTAATTAAATGATATGAAAACAGCTACCACTTCTTAATAATATCTTAAAGGTTTCAAGCAAATAATCAGAAGAGTGCAAAATTACTAGTGCTTTCATTTAAGTATAAATGGTAGATCCCTGGCATGCATATTTAGCTAAATTATTGAGTTCCATTTGACTCAATAATTAATTCTGAATTTCACTCTTTTGTCCTTCTCTCTCTCAAGGAGACATTATGATTGAATTCCATTGCAATTCAACCTACAGGCTTGTTTGATTGAACTGATATATTCCAACAGAGTCACTGGGCAAAGTTTCTGCTACCTTGAATGAACAATTGTTTTTGGTAGAAATCCAAACTTCTATACAACTAAACTAAAGGCAGAATGGTCCGATGTCTATCTGACTAAAAACCTCACCTTTAGAATCATGTGAAGTCTTGATGTTTAAACAACTCAAAAATTAAACATTCCCAAATCATTTAAGCTCTTGACCATATTATACCTAAAGCAATAATGTTAATATGCATAACAGTTATAATACATTTAGAGTATTTAATTTGCAAAAAATGAAATTTTTGTTAGTGTTGCATATAAATCTACAACATTTAGTTTATATCTGATTTTGCTATTTTGACATGTATTTTATTACTTTTCATGGGTATTTATCCAAACTTCTTAAAAATATTACTCTATCTGTATGTTTTTATATTGCAATGGAGTATATTTTATTATAATACAATATTCTAAGAAACTTGTGACAAAGTAAATCACATTTCTCTTAGGATATATTTTTCACACTTGTGCTTGAGGAGGAAGAAGCAAATTGTTCATATATTTCTATGTAATTATTTATGAAAATCTAGATCTATAGGAATTGCAGCAATAGTTTCAAACAAAAAGGTGATTGCAAACCTTCTGCAGGTGTAGAAGACCGTGCCTGTAATCCCAGCACTCCGAGCGAGGTCTCAGGTAAGAGAACTGCCCAAATTCAAGGTCAGCGTTCTGTATATGTATTCAAAAGTCCAAAATTTCTTTTATATCCTATCAATAAATAAATGGAATTTATAAAAATCCTGTTTTTCTTAGCACTTCAAAAATGAAGCACTTGTTTAAATCTAACAACATATGTACAAATTATATAATAGGAAAACTAAAGAATTGTTATCAATAAAATTATAATAAAAGAAGAAAGCTCTCACATGTTCAAAGATAGGAAACTCAATATTGTGGATACGTTTATGCTTGACACATCCATCTACATATTCAATACAATTTCAATCAAAATTATAGAAAGTTACTCTGTGAACATGAATAATTTTACAACAAGCAACAAAATATGCAAGATATAATGTAAAATATTAAAAGAGAAAAACAAAGTTGCATGACTGATATCTGTCTTTAGTACTAATAAATTAAGAATAATAAAAACTTGATAATGGTAAAGAATGAAGATATGATCAAATAATTTTAATAAAGGAGTAAGAACAATCCAGTGCAGTAAAAAAAAAAAGTAAACAAATTCATAGAACAACTGGACACCAATAGATCAAAAACAAGTGTATGTAGACATAGATCCTCCACAAAATTTAACTTAGATATTATAGGCCTCAATACAAAATATCGAACAATAGATTCCTAGAACAGTAGAATAATAGCTAAATGACTAGGCTTATGATAATGACATTTTAGAAACAATACCAAAAAAAATAATCAGTTATGGAAATAATTGATAAGCTGGATGTCATTCATTCACAAAGACCTGTGAAAAACTTTATGTTCCAAACAGTGTCAGTTTCTTTTCTGGGCCTCCTGCTTCTGTTGCAGTATGTTACCATTTGAAGATAAAACCGACAAATCCACAGTTTTATTATTAGTGGAAACATTCTTCACACAATCTCTAAACTAATTCATTTTGCTTTATGCCCTTTATGTTACTGAAATCAACAACAGTTTTGCTTTATTCATTATTGCATAAGATGAGTGGCCAATTTTGAAAATACAGTAACTTTTTCTTTCTCTTTCTCAAAACTTTTTCTTTTGCTAGTAATTTGTATACCATTTGTCAACAGTATATAACTTACAGCTTTTTTTTTTTTTTAGGTGTTTTGAGACAGGGTCTCACTGTAGTTCAGCCTGGCCCTGAGCTCACCCTTGATCTCACATCACAGAAATCCTCCTGCCTCTGCTGCCCGAGTGCTGGGATGACAGGCGTGAGCCACCATGCCTGGCACTGTGGTATGTGGTACTGGTTGCTGCTGGGCATGAGTCTCCATGCCCAGTATTGTATGTGATTATCAGGGATCGAACCTGGATCCTTCCACTTGCAAGACAGGCTCTGGAACCACTGAGCTAAATCCCTGGCCTATATCTTACAGCTTTTACTAATGTGCACTAGCTCTTTCATTACATATCAGGAAAACTCCCCCAAATCTCTTTTATACAAACCAATATTGAAAGCACCCTGTACAAATCTCTCTATTGTCTATTTAGGGTAACAAATCAGTGACATAAAATGGATCCATTTACCTATTATGCATATTCTTGTGGACTATGCAGAGCATCTTTATTTAGCTACAAATTTCCCAAATAAAAAAGATAAGTCTTATACTGGTACAAATCCCCATTATGGAGTGCAATCATGATGTGTATATTTAATGTACCAATAAAGATAATAATAAAAAAAAAGATAAGTCAATTCCTGAAGCATAATTGCTTTTCAATTATCTGACTGTGTCATAAGTCTTAAGGTCCACTCACTTAAATCAAATCCCAGAGTCTAGCCTAACTTGCAGCTCTCATGGACTTACATCAGATGTCAATTTATGAGAAGATGATTTATTAGAGGTCATTGCTGTAGCAATGTACACCAAGAATACCCTTGTAAATCACCAACAATGCATTTAATCTTTTACTAAGTATTAATCTGATTATCCACCTTTTTATCTTGTTAGTATTTCCACTTAGATGTATTTCTTTTAAGTGGTTGATGTGAGTAAGTAATCGTATTTGTAGTAAATTTTTATGTTTAATTTTATGAGTTTTTTTTAAGGGATATTTAAAATTTATATTTTATTAACATGGGTGAATTTATAATTATCCTCTTTAATTATTCTGAAATATAAATGATGTTTATATAGATAATTTACACTGCAAATCATAAAATTAAATGTCAAGATATTTTTTGTGACTTTTCTTAATTTTTACATATAAGTATTTGCTTTTAAGCTAATGTAATTTGAAACAAGCCAAATCTAAATCTTATTTTTCCAAGACATTAGTTAGGAAAGATATATTTATAAGCAGTTTGAAATAACCTATTAACATTATACAAAGTAAACAATTTTTATCAAGATTATACTATTACTCTGGCAATTTTTCTTATATAATTTTAGTTTTTAATTTATAATAAATATATACTATGTTGTATTTATATAAAAATGGTGTGTAATAGATATTACATATTTTATAATACATAATAATGGGATATGTTGATTATCATATTTTTGTAATCATATACAACATTTTAGTTTACCTCTTTTCTTTTTCAAAAAAGTATTTTATATGGCTTCAAATAAAACTAATAAGACAATATAATTTTCTTGAAAAACAACTGTCTCTGCTTATATTTCTATTTTATTATAAAGCATGAGTTTGTCATTTTTGGTGACTCTTTGGAACTTCTAGTGCTGATAATCCAGTACATTATAAAAATAAATGCAGTGATTTAAAAATAATTGTGACATTTGTACAAGATTGTGTGAAGTCACAAAAGAGAAATAAAATTTTTATGCAGATGGTTATAGGAAATATTAAAGAAGAGATATTTACATGAAAATATTTGTGAACAAAATTGAGAAAAGGATATAAAAGCTCTCTTTAAGAATGTGTGCTTCTAATTTCTAAATATCTGTGTATCATATATTTAGAAATAGAGGATGGAAAGAACGAGTCCAATAATTTTGATTTGTTACAAATTCCTTGAAATATTCTTTTTCGCAGATTTTTTGCCATTAAACTGTAATGAGTGAAAATATATGTCCATAGATCTCCACGGCTGACAAATATGTCAGTTTGGTTTATTAGATTTTAATTGAGGAAATTTAAAACATACACAAATTTTTAAAAATGGTAAAATCAATTATAATCAACCTATAACTCAGATTTAACAATTATTAACTGCTATGAAAATTTATATTTTCTTAATTTACATTATCAGGTTGATTTTGAGACATAATCCTTGAATCAACTCTGTTAAACACTATATATGTACTCTTCAAACTACTCAGAATTCAGAGACAGATGAGCGTGTCTAGATTTCATAAATTAATATACATACTTTGAGAACAAACAATAGCTTAGAAAAATGTTTCAAAGAAAAAGTCATGGACTATAATAGCAAGTTCCAGTGCCAGTTCTGTGTTATATAATTTGCTTCACGCTAAACAAGTTAATTCCCTGAAACTTCGGAAAATGTTCTACTATAAAAGTTTCTATAAACTACATTATAATTTCTAAATCTGAGTTATAGGATAAGGGTGGGTGGATAGATGAATGGGTAGATTTTACAGTGGTAAAGAAGTAGAGAGGTACATCCCTCTCATATACATATTTAGAATACTTTGGCCACTACTGTCAGAAGTCCTATTTTTGCTAGTTCCCTCTATATTATCATATCCATCAGCAATCAACTCTAGACAACTAGTGTACTTTCTGTTTGGTGGTATTGACTATGCTGGAAATTTCATATAAACAAAATTATGCAATATTTGTTACTTGTGTTTGGCTTCTTTCACTTAACAGGAATCATTCATTCTTCAGAAATGCTATAGCAGCTCCTACTCAGGATGGAAATTCTATTTTACCTATGAGAAGCCAAGAACAACATAATATCAGTCATGGATAGTCAAGCTCACTAGTCAAATTCTCCGATGAGAATTTCAAGATGACTAGGGCAGTTCTCCACATCACCATCTTTCAGGTCATGTGGAATGAGATTTCACTCCACAGTTGGCTATACTTCATTTTGTTTGGTTGACAGATACTATTTTGTCAGTGGAAGAAAATTTGAGCTGCTTGTACGTTTTGGTTATGATGAGTATGAATAATACTGTTCTGACTGCTTATGTATGTAATTAATTGTGAGTGGATAGTTTCACTTATCTTGTACAGAAAGGCTATAATGGAATTATTGGGTCCTAAGTAAATGAAACTTACCACATTGAAGAACTCTTACTGTTTTCTAAATTATCTGGACCATTTTGCATTTTAGTCTGCCTTATTTAAGCATTCTCCACATTCTTGCCTGAATTTTGTATTATTTTTACCAGAATCTTAGTGTGTTGAAGTGACAGCTAATTATTGTTTTCATTTGCTTTTTCCATTGGCTCAGAGTGGAAATCAGATTACCATGTGGTTTTTGAACATTTGTGAAACTTCTTCACATGAAATTTCCATTTAAAACTTTGTCTGTTTTCATATTGTGTTGTCTGTTTAAGCCACTGGTATAATCTGTAAATTCCAGTTCACTGTTAGCTGTCACAGTTGATTATCCATGAGAATCCCAGAAGAGCTCCTCTCAGCTCTTTTGCTACTCATCTCAGTTCAACTTCTTATTGCTTTGCCACTTCTCTTGTTATTGTTGTTAGTGTGGATCCCCGAGCACCCTCTTCACCAGTCTCCACCAGGACCTCTGTTGTTTTGACACTGATCTTAAGTAAAGAATGCTCACATCACTCCACATAAGTTCCATCTCTTTAGGTACTGCTATAGAGCTCTTAAGTCTTGCTGCCTGGTTATTCCTTGGGACTGACTTGGAGAGCACAGAGTGTGAAAGCTAGGATAAAGAACTAGCCAACTGTGGAGTGAAATCTCACTCCACATGACCTGAAAGATGGTGATGTGGAGAACTGCCCTAGTCATCTTGAAATTCTCATCGGAGAATTTGACTAGTGAGCTTGACTATCCATGACTGATATTTTGGTGTTCTTGGCTTCTCATAGGTAAAATAGAATTTTCATCCTGAGTAGGAGCTGTGTGGAGAAAAGAAAAAAATGCCACTGCTCTCTCTGTAGATTTTGCAAGGGACAGAATTTCTGCCATATGACACTGGGAATATCATAAATGCTGGCAATTTTCACTTCATGGATTGAACATACATAGCTGGGAGATGAGGAGAAAGGGTACTTTGTTTCATATTAGGCCTGAGGAACAACTGAAATATTATCCATATGATGGAATTTGGGGTCAGAGGCCAAAAAAAAAAAACCTGACCTCTTGGCTCTTGGGTTACAAATTCTTGTATTCTTAGTGAAATGTAACACATTTTGTTAGTTAGTATATTAATTTCCTAAGGGTGTCCTAAGAAAGTACTACGAACTTAGTAGCTTAAAATAACAGATATTTATTCTGTTAATATTCTGGAGACAAAAAGCTGAAAATGAATATATTGACAGAGACATCTTTCTGAGAATTCTTCCTTGCTGCTTCCAGCTTCTGGCTGCCCCAGAGCTCCCTTGGTTTATCTTCTCTTTTGTTTGCTTTGTGTTTTTAAAATTTGGATTGCATTTATTACTCCTTTTTGTCTAATTGCTCTAGCTCTGACTTCCAACTTCATATGAAATGAAAATGTCAAAAGTGGTCATCATGGTCATGAATGAAATCCTAGAAGAAAAATTTCCATTTATTTCTTTCACTCATTATGCTGTAAAATGTGTAGGTTTCATATATGGCCTTTATAATACTGATGCAATTTCCTGCTATCCTTATCTTGTTGAGTGTATTATAAGTGGATATTGAATTTTATTAAATGCTTTTGTTGTTTATTAAAATGATCAATTTTAAAATTTCTCTTCAATCTAATCATGATATAATATAACATAACATAATATAATAAATATAATACTCTAATTTATTTATGTATGTTGAGACTTTCTTGATTCCCAAAGATAAATTTCCAGGGTTATGGTGCATGGTCATTGTTATGTGATACTGAATTAAGTGCGCTAATATCATTTAGCATTTTGGCTTTGATCTTCATGACAAATATTGGCCTCGAGTTGTTTTATGATCTTTCCTTTTTTCTCATGCTTTGGTATATGGATAATGTTTGATTCACCTACACACACACAACACATACACACAGTTTTAAAGCATTCCCTTTTCTACACTTTAGGAGAGCAGTATTCACCTATAATATCATGTGATTCTGAATTTTTATTTTGCCCTCCTTTATTTTTCAGTGAGTTCCAGATTTTTGATTACTAATGAAATATCTTTACATGATATTGGTTTTTTAAATTTCATTATGATTCAATTTTGGCAAGTTGTTTTAATGTAGAATTTTATGCAGTACATATTATTGATCAACATTTTGTGTGTCCTTTACAATAATTTATATTATTTCTTATGTAACTGCTGTAATATCTCATCTTTTATTTTTGATTCTGTCTTCTCTTTCTCATTATGTACTTAAATTTTGTTATTGTCTTTAAGCAAAACTATAATGTTTTGTTTTTCCTATATTTTCTATTTCTTAAAAAAATTTTCTATTTATTTCACTTTTATCTTTATCATTTCTTTCCAAGTAGTTAGTCTTAGTCTTTTTTTCTAGTTTCTCAACATGTGTTGAAGTCTCTTTTTAAAACTATACGCATGGGGGCCGGGGAGTTAGCTCAGTGGTTCTGGCGCCTGTCTTACAAGCTCAAGGACCCGGGTTCGATTCCCCGGTAACCACATACAATACTGGCAGCAACCAGTACCACATACCACAGTGCCAGGCGTGGTGGCTCACGCCTGTAATCCCAGCACTCGGGAGGCAGAGGCAGGAGGATTGTGATGTGAGTTTGAGGCTGAGCTCAGGGCCAGCCTGAACCACAAAGTGAGACCCTGTCTCCAAGAACCTAAAAAAAAAAAAAAAAAAACTATACGCATTTGTCGCTATAAAGGTCCCTGTTTGTTTTGTCTGTATCATAGCTCACACTTTTTGGTATTTGTCTTTTTACTTTTGTTATACAAAACCAAACTGTTAAAATTTTAATTTCCTTTTCTGATCCAGTGGTTGCTCAAGAGAATGTTAACTGTTGTTGGTGTCAAGTTTGTTGAAGAAATGAGTTTTGGCTCAAGGCTGAGAGAGTGAGGTTGTAGAGTCACCATGCAGACTCCAGAAAAGGTTTCAAGGAACATTTCTGCCTTGTTACTATCAATACTGGCTTTATATAGAGATGCTATAGGGAGTAGGATAGAGGTGTGCTACAGAGTTGGTCATTACTGAATGGTGTCAATGGCCACACCATACTATTGGTCTTGTGATCTGACTTTGCTTAGGGCCTACTTGCTTGGTACTATTCATTTTGGCCAAGGGTCACAGAGTCACATTAAGCAGTGATAGGACAGGATTTACTTAGCAGATAAGCCTAGTTTCTACACACAAAGGTGGGTGTTCTTGCACTTTTCAGTGTTCCACAATGTGCTATCAGACATATATGTGTGACATACCTGACTAAGCCAAGCATGGACCTCTCTTTCATTTAACTTCAGGTATTATTGAACTTTAACATTATCTTATTATTACTACTTGTTTCATTACATTGTGATCTAGAAATATAACTGAATGATCTTGAATTTCTTGCCATTTCATGGCATAATGAGAGACCATTCTATGTGGGGGGGAAAAAAAGGTGAGATTAACCCAAGAGAAACAGCAGCATCTCTGGTCCTGGACATGTGGAGTCCATTCTGTGGAGTCTGTGCTGCTCCATCAGTGAAGCTCATGCATCATGAGTGAAATGTGGGCCCTTGGGTGCCAGTGCTGCTATCTGTTCATGGCAGTGCTGGGGCCGGGTGAGTCTCAGTGCTCATCCTATGGAATCACCCTGTTTTTTTTTTTTTTTTTCTTCCATTCAGAGAAGTAATGGCCAAAAGAGTTTTTCTTTGCTTTGATTCTGTTGAGAACACAAAGTGTGGAATGTGTTAGTCTGCCATCTTGGTGGTGTAACTTCCTAAAGTTGCTCTTATCACAGAGGTAGAGTAACGTTTCCATTGCTAATGTGCAGCAATAATAATTGATCATCCTTTTTATGAAACAGGAAAGTGCTGAGACACATTTGATACACTTTTGTTGGTTACTTTGGGACACTGCTTTCTCTATCAGCCTGTTGCTATAGTTTTAGTTTTAATATTTGCCTATGAGAGATATTGCCTGTGCTAGTAGTAATATTATAGATGGATGGGGTAGGTAGAAAAGGTACAAGCAGTCAGATACAGCTGGGTCTCCAAGAGGATTAGGAGAAAGGAGAGACACATCACAACTGTGACCAGAGACTCACCTGGTGTTAACTGGGCCTCAAGATAAAGACAAGATGAACAGACCTTCAAACTTCCTCAAAGAACAAACATTGAGTCTAATAAAGTCTAGAGAGAAGTCAGCTACCCCTGTGGTTGATCAGAGATATTGGCCCAATCCCTTCCTAGGAGAATCTTCATTATTGTCATCCATGCTTGTTATATGACTTATTTCCAATTGAATACTATTACCTACATGACTATACTTGTAAATTGATTGGATGATCATGAATGTGTCCCACATGCATTTCACCCTAAATAATTCCCCCATAGCATGGAGGTTCCAGCTACCAACTCAGTACCCTTTCTACCCATTAGGAACATTTGTATCAATAAAAACTCAATACTCTTAACATCTGTTTTTTCTAGAGTTTTACTTCAATTTTTGGAAAACAAGAGCTCAGCATATTATGCAGCTAACAAGTTGAGAGATATAATATTTTGTATTTCGCTTTTGGTAGTATTTCCTTTATCAGAAACTAAAATCTCTATGTGGCTATAGTGGTAAATGTTGTATAATTTTCCAGCATATTTGAAGCCTTTAAACAATATAAAATTGTTTATGAAATGTGTCAAGTACAAACTTTCGCTGTGTCAGTGGAATGAAAGGTCTAAGAGTATGACATATTTTCTGTAAAGAAAGGCCTTGCTTCTGTTTTAATGCTGAAAAACTAGGTCTGCCTTTCAGCGAGAATGCTTAGCTTGCTATCAGCAGTTCAGGCAACTAGTTACATTTTGCCTACCAAACCTTATGTCATTAGGCACATAATTCTTAATTACAAGAAATCATCATGGAGTTAAAGACCTACAGGGAAATTAAAAGACCTGCACCAGAAAGCCCTGATAGGGAGATCTGCTTTACACAAATTAAATTGACTTAGGTTAGCTAAACAGTGACAATGATTTGGAAAGCCTGTCTCTTTTGAACTGCAGACTAGTTGTCACTATTCACTCCATTACCATTAAACATACAGATGTATTGAAATTGAAAAAAAAAAAAAGCAAAAAGTCCCTGATTAAGAGATAAAAAATATTAGTAGATCTACCTACTTAGATTAGACTGTGGATTTATTGAAAAACAAATATTTACACACTTTTTCTTCCTAAAATTGACATAACTTTTTCCTTCAAGTTGTCCTTACTTAGAAAACTGAAATATTCAAAAATAAATTTTTGTTCCTCAATTCAAATGATAAGATTTTTATTTTCTGTCAAAATGGCATGCAAAAGTGTGTTTTGTATTTAAGTTGCTTTTAAAATAAAATATCCTTTACATTTAAATGTGTATTTTAAGCTATCGATCTCAATTCTGTGGGAAGGAATGTAATTCCTAAAATCCTATGGCATATCGTGAACAATTTATTTTCCTAAGTAGATTTTTCTATACAAAAACATTTTTATATAAAAATACATTTAAGTACAATAATTTGAAATACTTGGGATGAGAAAGATAGCATATCTTATGTAACAGATGTCGGGTTAGGCAGAGTTAAATGCAGTACAAAAAATGTAATATGGTAACATGACCAATCTACACATATCACATTGTTGGTGAAATAAATAATTTAAAGGGCTATATGGATTTATCATCAAGTCATTTGCAAATATTTTCAGCAAGAAAAAGTATTAGGTATTTGTGTGCCCAGTGGAATTGTGAACTCCTGATATTCACTGATCTCTTGATTTTTATAGATAATGAAACTTAGCAAATGAGTGAACAGTTAAAAGCTGATGGAGTCAGGCTCTGACAGTCTCAATGGAGAGTAGACACTACAAATTAGTTATATCAGTTTCTTGGTGCTGAGAATTAGCTCGACACAAATTACGTATGAAGAGGAAGAAAGCTATGATTAGGAATGAACAGAGAGAAAGAGGGGGCTGCATTCAGTTCTGAGGAAAGAGCCTGAAATACATTTCCAATATCTAGTGTTTAAGGAAAACAATGAAAATATTGTCACTAAAATAAAAAAAAATTCTTACATCCAAAGATCTTTTAAATGTTCATCCATTTGTAATTTCATAGTTTAGCACTATTTGCATGCTTATTATTTTCCTTTTGAGTGCCATTTATTTATTTTACCTTGAATGAGAATATTGTCGTATTATCCCTTCCAACAAATATATATATGTAGATATATGTATTTTATATATTTATGTAAATAGTTTTATTTATATATATTTATAGATATATATGTTATATATGTATATTTATATACATATATTTATGCATATGTAAATATATTTATGGCATATTCAGGCCTGTTTCATATACTTGGTGGGTGGGACTGAAAACCTACTATAGGAGTCATTAGCAAAGTAAGACAAATTATATATTTTATAAAGAGAAGTTTTCATATATAAATTTATGTAATTCATGTATTATATACATACATATATATGTATGTATTATATAAACACACACACATACATACATATACACAATCAATGTTATATCTAGGAAAAAAGTAAGCTTTAGAAATACACATATTTGTTGAATAAATTTAAAATACATTGATTATATACTTAAGTATTCTTAAAAGCTGGCTTAAATTTCATGTTATTTATAGACAACAATTGTGATCTTTGTAATTGCTAGTTTTTTGAAACTTCTTTGAATATTTCTCGAAAAACACTATGCCTATATGTTTCAAAGTACCCATTAAGTATATATTTAAAAAGTGTGAAAACAGTGTATCTGTTTATTCTGCTGATGTATGTTATTCATCCTCAACTAAGAATGTGGATAAAATTATATTAATTTAGAGACTCATTTGACTAAGTAAATTAGTCATTATAAATTGGTCAAGAGATAATAATAATTTGAAATTATTTTTTGCAGAACACAAAACAAGGTCAAACATAGGTATTTCTGGAATTAAAATATAAATATATTTCCCAACGTGATTCTCTGTCTTACCTCTCCTTAGTCAGCAGACAATGAGATAATGTAAGTATTCATTGTCTTGATTCTTGTATTGCTACAAATCCCTGAACAGTTGAGGTGTGATTAGCACTGTAACAATCACCTACTTCACTATTATCTATCCAAAAGTTGTTCATGTTTTTGAATATGTTTCACTATTTCTCTTCTCATGATTTCTAGTTGACTGGAAACAAGAGTTTCAAATTTGGAAAGTGAAATATTTTAAAAGTTAAAATACTGATTCCTTTACATATTTCAAGATAAAAATCACACTTCCCTGTATTTGTCTTCATATTTTTCATTGGCAACATGCAGTTCCAACCATGTCAGTCATCTACATTGCTATATCCTTTTTAAAGGCTCTCCATTTTATCTGCATGAATTTGTATATGCAAATTTATCTTTATAAAATATAGAATTTGTCTTATTTTTCTAATGACTCCTATAGTAGCTTTCCAGTCCCACATACCAAGTATATGAAACAGGCCTGAAAAAAATATATATACCAAATGACAAAACTGAGAGAAAGAGAGAGACAGAGACAGAGGCTGACAGAGACAGACACAGAGACACAGAGAGAGCAGAGTTCCAGGACCACAAATACTGGTACAACTGACTATGACGCTGGCTAGTGGCAGCCACTGATTCTACGGGTAATCAACTGGGACAAGGGTGAGCTACAGCTGGTTTTTATGGCAATTAATGTCAACAAGGCTCATGAAGGACAAAATAGAGTATTCTCAAATTAGGAGCAGAATAAACAAATTATATGGCTGTAATTAGTGCACTGTCCTTCTAGTCAGAAGATTTTAGTTATGGGATGGGATTTGGGTGTGAGTTACTCTGACCTCAACATGTAGGCTTCAACCAGACTCATGTCTGAACATAAAGCACCTGTGGGCATAATACAGTCTGTTTTGTGCATAACTAATAGTATGGTCCTCTGCATTATTTTATTAATTTTCCTTGTCATAGACAAGGTGAGATTTCCCTTTTCTCCCTTCAAAAGGCTTATAGAAATTAAATGGTGGCATCCATAGCACTGACATTATCTGTGACATCTGAGAAAAGATATTCAGGTAGGTTTCATAGAAGAGGTGAAATGTCACAGTCTGATGGGATGATTGTGTTAGAAAGTTGATGCTAAGAGTAATGTCATGTCCTTGCCTTCTTTCAGTAGATTATAAGCACTTTGCAAACAAGAATACCAAAAAATGTGGGTTTTGTTTTCATTCTTTTAGTCCATGAATCATTTGGTGACTATTATACAAAAGGTGTGTAAGACAAGAGTGTTATGTGAAGCTGTCTAACTAAGAATAGTGGGAAGTTTTAACCCAAAGGAATTTATCTGACATAAAAAGAGTGTGATGGAACACATACCACTATCCAGTAAGAGAAGAGATTCAAAGAGGTATAAAAATGTTCAGTAACAAAGAGTTGAAGAACAGTTTCAAAGAGACAACTAGATTATGAGATCCAAAGATGGGTGTCTTCCTATGTCATCAGAGACTTCTGCAAGAGGTTTTAATCTCCTGCTCAGTGATACGGGGGAAATTAGGGAAAAGAAAAATACAGACAGAACCAAAGAGATGGAAAAAATGGGGAGCCAGGATGGCCAATGTTGTTCATCCAGCAAAAGTACTGGTCAGTTCAAGCCGCTGAATTTTATTGGTAATCAGTTGGAGTTGAGAGTAATTACGTGCAAGATGGAATTCCATGCCTGGACCTGTGTTATTAGTTTTATTATTAAAAATGAAAATTTTCATGTTTTGTCCACTTTTTTCCTCTTTCTCTTTACATTGCTTTTATTACATTTTGGAAATGCTATGGTTTTGATATAAATCTTTTGATGGTTTGTTTACATATCTTTCCCAGTTTAAAACCTACACTTTTCCTGTCAGTATCCTTGATTTTAATACCCTCAAATTTAAGAAACTTTCATTTTATATTTTATATTATACTTTTATATTTGTATTAAATTTTATTTTACTTTTGTATTCTACTTATTAAAACTTTTTATATAGAGCCAGCGCCTTGTTAGCTACAGCAGGTCTGGAGCCTGCTGGCCTCCAGGCCCACACCGGAAGCACGCCCAGGGACTCAGTAAAACAATGGGTGAAACCAGGTTATCTGCAGCCAGCGCCATCTTAGCCAGGGATATTTTGTTGAAACCTCAGCCAGAGACATTGCAGGCAAGCAGGGACTAGAGTCTTCCTTTCTCCATGTCAACTGCATAAGCACATCGAGGGACTCCGTATTGACTGTAGAAGAACAACCCAGGAAACACTGATATTTTATGGGTCCTAAATAGTAGGAGAAAGAAACTCGCAACAAACATCACCAGAGAACAGGACAGGTACAAAGCCAAAAATGACAGCAATGACAAAAACTCAGAGAGGAGGAAACATTCAAAGTCTCAGAGACAAAGATCCTCACCCCAAGGTAACACAGAGGGAAGGGAAATATAGAATTTTGAGAATCAGTTTCCAGAGTTCTCAGAAATCGAAACTAAAGCAGATCTAGTCAAACGGATATCAGAAATGATCTCTGAGATGAAAACAGAGATACTGGACACAGTTAACACTATGTTTAATAAAGCTAAAAAGGAAATCAAGGAGTTGAAAAAATCCGAGATAGCAAAATCAATGGAACCTTCTAAACACCTACAAGCAGAGGTCCAGGAAATCAAGAAAAAAAAAAAGTGAAAGTTTACACAAAAGAATGAATATGGCAGAAGACCAAATTCCAGACCTAGAAGACAGGATCCCAGCAAAAAAACAGGAAAGCCAAAATTTATGGTAGATGGCAAGGGATAGTGATAAATCAATCCAACAGCTTAGATAATTCAAAGAAGAATAACATCAGGTTGATTGGAGTCACTGAGGAAGCAGGAGACAATACTAAAGACATTAAAGAACTATTCACAGAGATAATGGCAGAAAACTTCACAGGAAAAGAAAAAGAATTGGACATACAAATATATGAAGTATACAGAACTCCACACGCCTGTGACATTAAAAAATCTACACCTAGGCATATAATTATAAAAGTCCCAGAAAAAAAAAAAAAAAGAATGAAATACTGAAAGCAGCCAGAGAAAATAAAACAGTTACATTCCAAGGGAAGCCCATCAGGATCACAACGGACTTCTCAACTCAAACACTCAATGCAAGAACAGCCTGGAGTGAAGTCTTTCAAGCCCTAAAGGAAAACAACTTCCAACCCAGACTGTTGTATCCTGCAAAACTATCCTTCAAAACTGATGGGGAGCTAAGATACTTCCATGACAAAGAACACATGAAAACTTCACAAACACAAAACCTGCACTTCAAAACATTCTAAACAATATGTTGGAGGAATATAGGGAAAAAAATCCAGAGAACTAACCGAGTCAACCCATGGGACCAAACAAGAAACTGATGGAAAAATGGCAAAAG
The DNA here is from genome assembly GCA_004026965.1 of Petromus typicus. NCBI lineage: Eukaryota > Metazoa > Chordata > Mammalia > Rodentia > Petromuridae > Petromus > Petromus typicus. The sequence goes on from PVIR01005016.1 coordinate 25,688, forward strand.
TAGAATAACAGAGCCAAGAACAGGAAAAAATGACAGCACTAAATATGCCTACATCTCCCATAACCATAATGTCAATGGACGCAATGTGTCAATTAAGAGATACAGACTGGCAGAATGGATCAAGAAGAAAGATCCTTCGATCTGCTGCAGACAAGAAACACATCTAATTCAGAAAGAAACCCTTGAAGTGCAAGTAAAGGATGGAAAAAAATACCACATGTGACAGGCAACAGCAAAAAAGCAGGAGTGGTGGTCTTATTTGCAGACATAATATATGTCAAGTCAAAACTGATAAAGAGAGGGCCAGGGAGTTAGCTCAGTGGTTTCGGCGCCTGTCTTGCAAGCGCAAGGGCCCGGGTTTCGATTCCCAGGTAACCACATAACAATACTGGGTGTGGAGACCCACGCCCAGCAGCAACCAGTACCACATACCACAGTGCCGGGCGTGGTGGCTCAAGCCTGTAATCCCAGCACTCGGGAGGCAGAGGCAGGAGGATTGTGATGTGAGTTTGAGGCTGAGCTCAGGGCCAGCCTAAACCACAAAAGCGAGACCCTGTCTCAAAAAACCTAAAAAAACAAAAACAAAAACAAAAACAAAAAAACTGATAAAGAGAGATAAAGATGGACACTATCTTTTAGAAAAGGAAAAAATCCAAGAGGAAAAAATAACAGTCTTACATATCTATGCACCAAATTCGAATGTACCAAACTATATAAAACAAACATTAATGGACATGAAAAACCAGATAAACTCCAATACAATAATAGTAGGGGACCTCAATACCATACTATCACAAAGAGACAGATTGACTGGACAAAAAGTCAATACGGAAATACTTGAGCTAAATCAGACTGTTCAGCAAATGGATTTAATAGGAACCTACAAACTATTTCACCCCACAAAGTTGGAATTTACATTCTTCTCATCTCTCTAGGTTCACTGCCAAAAATAGACCATGTGCTGGTTCATATAAGAAGTTTCAGTAAATACAAAGGGATTGAAGTTATCCCTCGTGTTCTGTCAGTCCACAGTGCTCTGAAATTAGAGCTCAATAGCAAAAGAAAGCCTAGGATCTTCACAAACACATGGAAACACTCTACCGATCAACCAATGGGCCACAGAAGAAATTAGAGAAGAAATTGAACAGTACTTACAACTAACTGATAACCCCAATACAACATGTAGAGATTTATGGGACACAACAAAAGCAGTCCTAAGAGGAAAATTCATAGTAGTGAAGACCTACATCGAGAAAACGGAGCAAACGCAAATAAACAATTTAATGGTGAACCTCAAGCGACTAGATAAAGAGGAGTAAGACAAAACCAAAACTCGTACTATGAAAGAAATTATAAGAATCAGGGCAGAAATTAATGCAATAGAAAGTAAGGAGACTACAAAAAAATCAATGTATCAAAGAGTTGGTTCCTTGAAAGGATAAACAAAATTGACAGATCATTAGCCAACCTTATTAAACAAAGGAAGGAAAAGGCTCAGATCTATGCTATTAGGAATAAGAATGGAGAAATTACTACCAACATAGAGGAAATTCAGAGGATAATAAACATCTGCTTTGAAAACTTGTACTTTAATAAATAGAGAATGTAGAATAAATGGATAGATTTCTAGACACATATGAACTCCTAAAGCCAAAAAAAGAAGATATAGAAATGTTAAATACCCCAATATCAATCTCTGAAATTGAAAATGTAATTAAAAACCTGCCAACAAAGAAAATCCCTGAGACTGGTGGCTTTACTTCTAAATTCTATAAGACTTTTAAAAAAGAGTTAGTGCCTCAACTTCTTAAACTCTTTAATGAAATTGAAAGGGAAGCTGTTGTCCCAAACTCATTCCTGAAAGCAACCATTACCCTGATCCAAAAAGCAGAGAAAGACCCAAGAAAGAGAACTACAGACAAATATCCCTAATAAACATCGATGCAAAAATCCTCGATATCATGGCAAACAGAATACAGAGAATTATCAAAAAAATTATACCTGACCAAGTTGGATTCATCCCAGCGATTCAAGGACGGTTCAACATACATAAATCAATAAATATTATACACTATATTAACAGACTCAAGGACAAGAAACATATGGTCATGCCAATTGATGCAGAGAAAGTGTTTGATAAAATACAACACCAGTTCATGTTTAAAACCCTACAGAAGATTGGAATAGATGGTCTGTGTCTCGAACTAATGAAAGCTATCTATGAGAAACCATTAGCCAGCATCATTCTAAATGGTTAAAAAAAAAAAAAAAAACTGAAACCTTTCATACTAAGATAAGGAACAAGACAAGGATGTCCTCTCTCACAACTTCTGTTCAATATAGTTCTGGAAATTTAGCCACAACAATTAGGTAGAGAATGAAGTAAAGGGAATAAAGATAGGAAAGGAAGAAGTTAAGTTGTGATTATTTGCTGATGACATGGTACTCTTATCTAAGGATACTAAAAACTCAATCAAAAACTGCTGGACCTAATCGCCAAATTTAGTCTTGTAGCTGGATACAAGGTCAAAGTTCAAAATTTAAAAGCCTTAGTATACGAAAACAGTAGAACTACTGAGATAGAAATTGGAGAGTCAGTCCCTTTCACAACAGCACTCCAAAAACAAAATATCTAGGATTCAACCTAACAAAGGAGGTAAAAGACCTCTACTCTGAAAACTACAACACTCTGAAAAAGGAGATAGAAGATGCTATAAATGGAAAGACATACCTTGCTTCTGGGTGGGAAGAACCAATATCATCAGAATGGCTATACTCCCGAAACTAATATACAGATTTAACACAATCTCTATTGAAATCCCAACAGCATATTTCACATATCTAGAGGAAAAAAAATCCAAACTTTAATCTGGAACCACAAAAGACCTAGAATAGCAAAAGCAAATCCAAGCAACAGGGACACAGTGGGGGGTATTACAACCTGAACCTGAAACTATACTATAAAGCCACTGTGATAAAAAACTGCACAGTACTGGCAAAGTAAAGGGTGCACGTATGTCGCTGTGAAATTAATCTCTTCATTTCTTTGTGTATATTCCTAGCAGAGTGATAGCCGGGTCAAATGGAACCTCCAATCCTAGTTTATGAGGAATCTCCACACTGATCTCCACAGGGGTTGTATGAGTCTACAGTCCCACCAACAGTGGAGAAGGGTTCCCTTTTTTCACAATCTAGGTAAAATTTGCTGCTAGCTAATTCTGACATGGCAGCCATTCTTTGTGGAGTGAGATGAAATCTCAATATTGTTTTAATCTGCATCTCTCAAATGACTAATGATGTTGAGCATTTCTTCATATACTTCTTAACTGCTCTTACTTCTTCCTCCGAGAAGTATCTGTTCATTTCAGATGCCCATTTTTTAATTGGGTCATTAAATTTGGGTGGGCTGATTTTTTTTTGAGCTCTTTATATATTTTATATAGTAGCCCTTTGTCTGAGGAACAGCTGGTAAAGATTTTTTCCCACATTATTAGTTGCCTTTTTGCACTGTTGGTGGTTTCCTTTGCTGTGCAGAAGCTTTTTAACAGAATGAGGTCCCATCTGTTGATTTCTTCAGCCAATTCCTGGGCTATAGAAGTTTTGTTCATGAAGTCTTTCCCTAAGGCAATGTCTTCAAGAGTTTTACCTAACCTGTCTTGTAGAAGGTTTAGAGTGTTTGTTTTAATATTTAGGTCTCTTATCCACTTTGATTTTAGCTTGGTACACGGTGAAAGATTTAGATCTAGTTTTAATCTTTGGCAAGTTAAAGCCCAGTTCTTCCAGCACCATTTGTTAAAGAGGCTATCTTTCCTCCAGTGAGGGTTTTTGGCTCCTTTGTCAAAGATGAGGTGGCTCAGTGTATCTGGAGTAGTTGCTGCATCTTCTAATCTACTTCATTGATCCTCAGGTCTGTTACTTTGCCAGTACCATTCAGTTTTAATCACGGTGGCTTTATAGTATTGTTTCAGGTTTGGGGTTGTAATACTCCACATCGTGTCCCTGCTGCTTAGATTTGCTTTTGCTATTCTAGGTCTTTTGTGGTTCCAGATGAAAGTTTGGAATTTTCAGTGTGTAAACCTAGTCTGTCTTAAAATGTACTTTATTAAACTTTGCTGAGTATCACAAGAATAACTGTTTAGAGCATGCATATTTAATATATGGTCATCAAAAGTACCTGAGAACATAGCAGTTTCTGAAAATAGGTTTTAGAGAGACCTCGAAAGAAATTCATTCTCCCAACATCTAGATTTTAGACTACTACCCTCCTGAAATGTGAGAATATAAAACTCTCGTTGAAATCACAGTCTAGGTATTCAAGTTTGTCAATCAAAGAAATGTTCTACAAGTCTGAACACAGTTGAATTTTTAAGAAAAACGTTCTACATACCAATAATTATTGACCTAGACAAAAAGATTTGTATTATAAATATATCTTATTTAAAATTCTCAGAAAACATATTTCCATTTGAAAATCAATAATGAAAAAATGTTTTTAAAGTTAATAGTAAAAGATATTTTTTAAAAAGCATGCACTTTGAATTGGTTATTTGTTTTATATTTGAATATCCCGACATACCGAATAAGGGTAGACTATTGATCATTGCTTTCTATTTATATTGTGTATCTTTTATAACTTTATTAATTATCTCTCATATTGTTCTACATCCTTAGTACTAAAGCTACTTAAAATATTTTCTAGAATAAAATAAAACTCTACCTTCTTTTCTAGCATAAAATTCATGATAGTCTGGCTGTTAAGTATTTGAAACTGTACTTAATAACCATATAGCCTCATATTTTACAAAATGTAAGCACAATCTGTTTTATAAAATTCTCAGAAATTCTTGACTTTTAAATAAATGTAGCTTGTAACTAATATGTTATAGATCTTATATATGAAGCTCTTCTTTCTTTATATTATGATGCTTCTCCATTATAAAAATTAATTAATTCAATTACTTCAATGGATAAATGTACATTTATATTTATGAATTACATACAGTTGTCCCTTTAAAATAGATTTAAATAGTAGGGGACTGGTTGTATTGAAATTTCTCAATCATAAATCTTAATCATGAAGCATTTCCAGTAGTTTTCTTTTTCAACTTTCAATATCTGGGCAGGAAGTTATGAAAACCAGTTCAAAAGGGATCTTGAATGAAACAGCAATAACACTTTGCCAAGGAAATTTCATACTCTGCTTCCTACTACTCTTATCCATATAAAATACATAACAGTGATTTTTTTCTTTGCAGATATTTCATTCATGACTGAACCTGAAATAATTCAGTTTTACCTACCATCTATGCACCAGTGTACATAATTAAACTTAAAAATAGATATTAAAAATGTCTTTACAGAGACTCATTACAAGAAAAACAAAAAGTCATAGAGAACTGTGTGTTTAAAATTCATCCAAATTATAATGAGAATTTGCTTCTCAATTACAGGGAAGCTAATTTGTAGCTCAGATGCTGCATCTTTCCTAATAAGGTCTTATTTACATCTCATGCTAAAAAGCATTATTGCTATAAAACAAATCAGGCAAAGAATAAGATAAAAACATTCAAGATAGATTCACCTTTTGATTTTCATGTGAATAGAGCAAATCAGTAAATCTATAGTTTCCAAAATGTGCACATATTTCTTAATGAGCAGCCTCGAATGCTGTATACAAACTGTGCTACATAAATTAATTATAAATATTAAGAATAATCCTGACCTCGATCACAACTATGCTGATTTATACTTTCTTCTAGACATACATTTATTAGTCTTAATTTGTCTTCAAACTCAGTGCAGAAGAAGTCTCAGGGTTCATGATGAAAAACCTGTCAGTAATTTTTTAATATACACAAGCCAGATATTTGTTTAAACTCCAAGCTTTTGGTCGTTTTGTGATTGAACTATGTTAAATTATGAACAACATGTGAAATATAAAACTGCTTTAAATCATCTTCCCTTTATTGCTAATTTTAAAAATCCATGTAAGTTAAATTAATCAAAATGGTGCATATATTTAAATAATAGTTATAACTAAGGTAGAATTAATAGTAATTTAGTTTGTAGAAAAATGTTTCTCATGAAGTATACTGTATGATGGTGACAATAAGTCAACCTAACAAATTACTTCTTGAGATTTTTGTCTGTATTATTTTCAGTCTTGATAGTATGCATTTTAATTTCATGTGTGCTACAGGAATTACTTTATATATTTTTTCAAATAATAATAGATACTGTTTCAGATACATCAACTTTAATTTCACTTCTCAATGCACACAAAGATATATACTTTTTCAAGTTGTGAAAAATCAATATTTTAACAGCGTCTTAATATTTTTGTGTGTAAAAAGAGAATTATTAACAGAAGATTAATAGGTAAGAGAATCTAAAATCAAAAAGTGTACAGCATCTATACATCCCCATACACTTTACATATTGTTTTTAGGAAGCCTAAAAAAGATCACATTAAGAGAAAGTAATGATTCTGATAAATATCTAAATCCTGTCCAGTCCTATCATTTTGCTCTTAAACTTCCTACATTATTTCTTTCTTCTCTCTTTCCATGTTTCTTTATTTCTTTTTTTTTTTTTTTTTTTGCTTTTGAGACAGTCTCGCTTTGTAGTTCAGGCTGGCCCTGAGCTCAGCCTCAAACTCACATCAGCAATCCTCCTGCCTCTGCCTCCCGAGTGCTGGGATTACAGGCGTGAGCCACCACCCCTGGCACTGTGGTATGTGGTACTGGTTGCTGCTGGGTGTGGGTCTCCACACCCAGTATTGTATGTGGTTACCGGGGAATCCAACCCGGGTCCTTGTGCTTGCAAGACAGGTGCCGGAACCGCTGAGCTAACTCCCTGGCCCAATCTTTCTGTGTTTCTTTCGTTTCTTTGTTTCTTTCTTCTTTTTATCTACTTCTCTCTCTGTTTCTCCTTCTATCTATCTGTCTCACCCTGTTTCTCTTTCTTTCTTTTTTTCTTCATTTCTCTTTACCAGGAATTGAACCTTGAGTCTTCTCACTGAACTACATCCTCAGTGTAGTGTTATCATTAATTATCTAGGTTAGTGCTTGAAATTCCTGTCCTCCTTATTTAATCCTCAAAAAGAGATGGAATTATAGGCATGAAGCAATAGGCTTAACACCTCCATTTATTTGTTAAAATAGTAAATGTTATTGTATGTATTTATAGAGTCTGAAATTATAGGATACAGATAGATAGTAAAATTGTTAAAATGGTAAAGGAAATTTACATACCCACTTCCTCATAGAGTTACATAATGTGTGTACATTTGTGTGTGTGTGTGTGTGTGTGTGTGTGTAGAAACTATTCATCTACCAAAATTTCTAGGTGTATAATGTATTAGTTTAGTACTTATGTTTTATATTTCTACATATTGTTTACTTTGTACCTTCTTACATCTTTTTCCCCTCTCCATCTACTACATTACTCCTGCTAACCTCATTCTATTCTGTGCTTCTGTTTTTAAGGTGTTCCTGAGTTGTTGTTGCTTTTACTATTATAAATATTAGTGTAACTATGTAATATTTTTCTTTTTATATCAGACTCGTTTCCCTTATAAGTTCAGTCATATTGAAAAAAATGGCAAATTTCCTCCCATTATATATGTGTATGCTTTCTTTATTCCTTCATCCACCATATTCCTGCTATTATGAGTAAAGTTGAAATGAAAATATACATACCTTTATGAGATTGTGATTTTATTTTCTTTAGATTTGTATGCAGAAGAGAAATTGCTATCCTTATATGAAGATATTATTTTAAATTTCTTAGGAAGTTGCATTCTGGTTCTAGAGTTAACAACCCTACACATAGAATACATGGACTCTACTTTATCCAAATCCAAGTCATTCTTTGCTTTGATAATAACCAGAATGGATATAAATTTACATACCACAATAATCTTGACTTTTATTTCCCTCTGATTACTGATTTTGAGTATCATTTTAATTAGCCATTAGTCATTTTAATGTTTTTTGTTTTTGTTTTTTATTTTTATTTTTATTTTTTTTTTTAGAGAGATACATTCAGGTTGCTTACATTTCCTAGGATTTAGGATGATGTACTCATAGGTGGAGCTTTTTGGAAGTGGCTGGAAATAAATTGTATGATATTTGTTTCAAGGGTGTGTGATAGATAGCTAATGTGACTTAGCATCATACTCAGTATGGATAATCCCCACACCAGTGTGGGTGACACAATAGAAGCAGAATTTTAAGGGACATATCATGAGGTATAAATGAATCTAATATTCCTATGTTGCTAATAAAATAAAGGAAACTCAGTTATATATAACCTAGCAGGAATATGAAAAAGAAAAGAAAATAGAGACTTGCTGCTTCTGCTGCTGCTGCTGCTGCTGCTGCTGCTGGTCGTGGTGCTGCTGCTTCCTTCTTTGCTCCTCCCCTCCTGTTATACCATGAACTGTTTCTTCTCTGTGATATTCCTCTGCCATGCTGCCCTGCATTGGAGCCAGATGACTATAAACTGACTCCTTTACAAACTGAGCTAAAATAAACTTTCTGTCCTTTAGTTTGTGTGCATTTTTGTGCCAACAATGAGAAAAATAACTCAGAAACCTCTTGAACACATTATCTGTTCTTTCTTAAATTCTGAGCAATTAAATATCATTTTTAAATTTTGAGCTATTAAATGACAGTGTAGGCAGTTAAATGAACACTCTCACTCCCTTATCACTTCTGAGAGCCCATATTTCTACTTTCACTCTCCACTCCTCTCATTTCTCCTTCTATATACCCATCTATACTTACTTTTAAAGATTTTTAAAATCCCACCTACTAGGGCAGAAAACCTCAGTTGCATTAAAATATCTGTGGTAGCCATTAAAGTGTAAAATGCAGAGCTAAAAGTAATTGACTATGAAAGAAATATTAATAAATGATAAATATTATAATCTTTACAAATTTAATAGCATGGAAAATACAAATCAAACAATAAAATAAAATATGTGAGTGAATACTTTTTTGGTTTTGCCAAGATTTAGAAGTATAAAATTTACATAAATTTAATAAAATACATAAATAAAAATGTAGTACTATAATTTTTTAAAGACTAGTGAATGAAATTTAAAAATAGTAAACTAAAATAACAATTGAAACAGAATTTTAAGGGGCATATTATGAGGTCAGAATAAATCTAATATTCCTATGTTGTATAATAAAAATAAAGGAAATTCAATTACTGTCATATATTAAAAATAAAAAGTGGAAAATGCTCAATGTAAAATAAGGTGAAAGGGGACAATGTTGAGATTGTAACAAAAAAGTAAGGAAACAAATTTTATATATATGGGGGGGTGGTAGGGTGGATGGGGCTACGGGAAAAAAATGAGAATTAAGTTGTGTCTTATACTGGTACAAATCCCCATTATGGAGTGCAATCATGATGTGTATATTTAATGTACCAATAAAGATAATTAAAAAAAAAAAGTGGAAATAAAATTAGAATTTAGTTCTTTTTTGGTAAAATACTAGGACAGATTCACATTAGAGCATAACAAAATATTGAAAAATCAATTCCTATGGCAAACTGGGAAGATAAAGAAGAATTATTAAAAATAAAATTAAAATTATTTTACCCAGATAAAATATTAAGTACACATTTTACTCAATTTTACTCACCTTTTCCTTTGAGAATCTCCATTATGATTAACATAATTAGTTAACATAAATTCAGAAAAGAACAAACTCAGGCAATCACAGAAAAATGGAATGAAGACCCTCATATCTTAATTACTTCGTATTTGCTGGAAAAAAATAAATAACACAAGTTAAAGGAGGAAAAATTTATTGCATCTCAAGAGTTTGTGGATGTTTCCGTCATGATTGGCAGGCTGTAAGGCAAGGCAACATGGCGGAGGGGAGTGGCAGGGAAGAAACAGTTCATGGCAGGGCAGAAAGGGGGCACCAAACATTTCTTTTGTTCCTTTTAACACAGTCCAATCCTATTGGTTGATACCATCCACATTCAGTAGAAGTCTTACCTCTTCAGTAAATCCATTAGCCACCAGAGCTATGCTAAACCAATCACTGGAAAAATTCATCACATATGCATAACCACACACCCACAATTCAGTCATCTCTTAAGTATCACCTATCAACATTTGAGGTTTTGGAAGAACATGTAGTTATAAGCAGTAACAAGTGTAAAGAATAGAAATTTTAATCTTGTTTCTAAGTTTAGAGAAAATACTTTCAGATTTTGAACATTTAGTAAGATGCTGGTAGTACCCGTAGCTACCTTTTGTCAGTTTGAATTAAGGCCACATATACTCGTTTTTGTCACTTTTTCACATCATGAATGGATGTTGCATGCCAAAGGCTTTTTCTATGTTTATTAAAATTATCATGCAACTTTTGTCTTTTTTGACCTCCTTAAACATTTTTTGGGGGGTTTGCTTATAAATTTCTCTATTTTAGTGCTTGGAAGATTAGTTTTTGTGTAGTTCAAGGTTTTTGGAGACATCTTTTTGCTTTTCCTTTTTCATGTTTCTACTTTTTTGTGCGCAAATTGAAGATCAAAGTGGAAAAATTCTCAACACTGAAAATTTCTATATTTAGTTTCCTCTTTTTGTGATGTGTCCTTGTGTTTGTTTATACCATTCTCCAAGAAATGTAATATTGGAAGACCTTCAAATATTAAGCTCAGCATAATGATTTAAAATGTTCTGAGTTTGGCACTAAAGAAAGCTCCAGAAAAGTTGCAACCTGCAAAGATCTTGATGGATGAGGAGGAGAATAGGGAAGTGCCCTTGAGCATCACAAAAATAAGAGAAATTACAAAAATGCAAAGACTTTGTCCTGAGAAGAAAGGCCCAGAGCACCATGTTCCAGTAAGATGGTAGCCTAGAGAATTTGGTCTTCAAAACTGAATTCTGAAATTGAGAGTCTTATGCCTACAGTTGAGGCACAGGGAAGACTGAATGCTGCTGCTCAGCTTGGCATCATCCATGTGGCACTGGCTTAGATGTACGCAGAATGCAAGAACTCGGGTCAAGAAGGCTTCCACCCATATTTCAAAAGAAGGAGGGGAAGTAAGCAGTGTGCTCTTGAGAAAACATTGTCTAAGTTGTGAGTGTGAAGCTGAAGGCATGGTGGAGACCCCAGAAGTCTTGAGAAGGTAAAACAAAGGAAGAGAGCTGTAAGAGGGAGGAGAACTGACCTGAGTGAGAAGCCACAGGAGCTATCTCCACCTGCAGTGCCATAGGAGGAATCTTTGTACCTTTTGGAATGTTAATGTCTATCTTGTGTCACTGGATGTTGAAAGTGGTTTTTTGTTTGTGTGTTTGTTTTGTTTTTAATAGGGGCTCGAGGGTGAGAGTCAGAGGAGACCTTGTGGTTGTGAACTTTTTTGCAGTGCTGAAAAGGTTAGGACACTAGCAACTTTTAGAGATGGATGAAATGCCTTTTTAATGAAAGAATGTGTATCAATCTTTGGGGGACCAAGAGAAAAATGTTATAGCAGTTCTTTAGGTGGCTTCCAAAGCTTCATACAAATGAAGTAGAGCTATTTCATAGGTGGCTACAGTGTGTGATTCACGGTATAGTGTTAGTGCTAGGCCAGGGAGCAGTAGGATTTAAATGTGAGTTCTACCAACCCTGAGTAGCCTGAGTAAGATAAAAGGGGCAAGGTGACAATGTTAAGGTCCCTTGATGCTTTGCTGTCTTCTTCCCCCATCAATTATTGCCTCTCTGCCACACTGCCTTGGAACCAGATGATTATGGACTAAAATCACTGTTTACCATAGGCCAAATAAACATTCATCCCTTTAACCTTGAGTGTTAGGTATTTTGTTGCAGCAATAACAGAAAAGTAATTAAAACACTATTACATTTATTTGTTTTGTGTTTGTTTATATACATAAAATTTGTATTTTTAATGCTTTTATTTTAGTGTAGTAAAAACAAAGCAATAAGAAAAATTCTTATTTGTGTATTTACAAAGCAGGGCAAATTTAGTAACTGAAAGCTTCTTATAATTTGTTTATGTTTCATTCTTTATAATCTTGATCTTCTTAATAAAACATACAAAACAAAATTCTATAGTAATGACTGTCTTCAATATTTACGTATTATACCTTTTTCATGTTTCATAAAATAATATAGCTTATTAAATTTCCTCCACAGCAAACAAACACAAGCATGAAGGAATGAATCATACAGCACTATCTTTAATATTAGCATAAATATTTTGTATAAGTATTTAATCCTTTCATTTTAGTAATACACATCAATGTTCCCCTGTTGAACTAGAATAATTAATAATCAATATTCTTTTTGTGGTTTTAATGGAAAAATGTTCACTTCTTAAATAATTTTAAAACTATAAATAAATTAGTTTAAATGAAAAATAATAAGGTTATTCCTTACCTCTTTAGGATAAATGGATTAGACTCGAATATCTTTTCAATTGTAAGGCAGAAATTCTGATTTTTAGCTGCTGCTAAAATGTCCATTTATGCTATTCACTCTAATGTCCCATATGCAGAATGCCTAGAAGACATTAAAAATGTAAAGAACACTACTAATGGTGGGGGAGTGTCAGAAATCCATCAGTCATCAAAAATCTTAATTATATGAGAGCAGTACTCCATTATTCCTGAAAAGGATATAGGCTTTACCAATTTAGACTCACACATAAATATTTATTCCATACAGATAACATGAATTGTGTCTTTATACTGGCAAAACTGTCATTAAACACTAAAGAAGTCCAATTCACTGAGCAAAATATTTAATCTGAGATCTCAGTCACAGTAACTGAACATGCGTTTGACTAACACTGTAACATAGAATGTGTTTGTAAAATGTTGCAATTCATAATCTCAAATTATAAATTAGTGTTTTTATTTCCATATGCCCCATTACAATTCTTAGTCATATGAGAAGAGCTTAGAATTAATATTATTTTGTTTCTAGAATTGCAATCCTAATTATGCTAACATCTTCAATTGAGTGAAGACCTAACGCACAAGGGACAAATTTAGTCCTGTGTTTAATTTAATTTAAATATTATAATGACAATGCTTGTATCACTTATACGCAGTGAAGCTGGATGAAGTTCATTTTATTACTCCATCATATTTCTAAGTCTATGGATATAACATTTGAAAATATAAACTATATTTAAATAATAGTTATCACAAAAGATTTATATTTACAATATGATGCTCACATTTGTTGTTTTATATTACTTGAAATCTTTTTAAAATATCAAATCTTTTCTTAAAATTTTACTACTATGTATTTGTAATACATAATGACTATATTTGCTGTAAGGAATTGGTGTAAGTACATTACACATTTCAATTTGTTCTTTCCCCCCTTCTCTACTTCTTTTTAGTTTTCCAGAATCTGGTGCAATAATTTATTCTATGAAACTATATAAAGTTAAATAGCATGAATATAGGTAGAAAACCAGAGTAATAGGACAAAGAACATAAGACACAAGTCAATTGTACTAAGTCAAGGCACACTTTTAGATAAATGATGCTATTACCTTTGTGGTCATAATGTACTTTCATTTCATAATGAATATTCTTAGTTTCTTTGGCTTTTATCTTTAATATATATGTTTAGTGTTAAAATTTTTCTTGAAATTTTCCTTGTAGTCTCTTTCTCCCTTAAACTTATCTTTATTTTGTTACATCTCCTTTTATTGCTAGTTTTAAATTGTTTTATAATTTATCCATTCAATTTTGTAATTTTCTTATCTGAATTTTTCTAATACCTTTTCAAGGTAGAAGAAAGTATCTAATAGTATGTCTTTTCTTCTCATCTCATTTTCTCAATTCTTTGATATGTACTAAAAGACTCTCTGTTATATAACTATCCACAAACTCAGTGTACTCAATTTGAAACACTTTATTTCTCCATTGAATTTTTTATTTTATATTTATGTTTTTATTCAATTCTTAATTGGTACATTTTATATATACATCATGATCACACTCAGCTTTGATAATTCATAACAGTACATGACACTACTTAATTTTCATTTGTACTCATTCCTCTACAATCTCTACATTTTGCTATATACATATGCTTTCTTTAACATCATATTTTTTTTTCTTTCCCATTGCTACTTACCCCTATCCCCTTTTCCTTTTGAATATTTTCTGTTTGAAAATTTCTACCATACATTCTAGAATTCATTTACATTTTCAAATTCTTATACCAGAGAAAAGATATAATACTTACACTTCTGTGACTTATTTTACTTATGAGTATGTCATCAAGATATGTCCATTTCAGTATAAATGGCTCAACTTTATCATTCTTTATGGCAATACTCCATTTTATTAAAAAAAAAATCTTCATCCAATCTCCAGTTGATGGGCATTTGGGTTGTTTCCAAGATTTAGCTATCACAAACAGAGCTGCTATCAACATGGGTGCACATATGTCACTATGATAGGATTCTTTTAAGTTTTTTTTTTTTTTTTCATGTGTATTTCTAGCAGGGTCAAATGGAACCTCTAATGCTAGATTTTTTAGGAGTCTCTACACTGATGTCCACAGTGGTTGCCCCAGTTTACAATCCCACCAACAGTGGAGAAGAGATCCTTCCTCCCTGAATCCTTTCCAGCATTTGACGCTGGTTAATTTATAAGAGCTGCCATTATTAGTGGAGTGAGATGAAATCTCAGTGTTGTTTTGATCCACCTCTCTCGAATGACAAGTGATGCTGAGCATTTCTTCATGTACTCCTCAGCTGCTTTTACTTCTCACTCTTGAAAGTGTGTTCATTTCAGGTGCCAGTTTTGAATTAGGTTTTTAAATTGTGGAGGGACTGATTTTTAAAGCTTCTTATATATTCTAGACAGTAGTCCTTAGCCTGAGCAACAGCTAGTAAAATTATTTTCCCATGTTGTTGGTTGTCTTTTAGCTTTGCTGGTATTTCCTTTGTGGTGCAGAAGCTGTTTAATAAGATGGATTCCATCTGTCGATTTGTTCTGCTAGTTATCATAAGGTTTGATTCATAAAGTCTTCCCCTAAGCTAATGTCTCCAAGAATTCTACTTAACCTATTTGCAGTAGGTTTAGTTTTTTCTATCTTAACATTTAGATCTCGAATTGACTTTGATTTTAGTATAGTACACAGTGAAAGAAAATTGGTCTAGCATTAGTTTTCATTAGACCTAGAAGTATTTCCAGTTACTCTTAAATTATCAATTCAGCAAACAGAAAACACATTAAAATTTCAATATTTGATGCTGCTTCCTGTGGATATATCCTCCCAATAATCTGGTGGTCTTTGATAGGGTTAGTTACATTGTATTTTTAATATCTTTTTTATGTGCACAGGACCTTGTGCTTGTCCAACATTATGATGCCACTGAGCTGAATCTCTGGGCCTAATAGCATATTTGACTATTTAATTTTACAATAAACTCAATTTTATGAGGTAAAAATATGTAAATATCAAAACTTCTAAAAGGTTTTATCCATTGTTATTTTGATAGTTTATTTCAGGTATATAGCCAGATAAGTGTCCCTATAACAGTACTAGTTCCAGGGAAGTGGCCCTCAAAATTTCAGTCATTCATATTGGCACTTATGATCTTTGGTATATTTTCATCTGTCTGAACTTATATACATAATGATTTTTCTTTAATCCACACATTTTAATTACATCTCTCATGTTAAGTAAAAACTTGTAATTAATCAGTATAATTTTCATTATATCAATGTTATAATATTGTCTGCTTCTAGAATATACTTGAAAAACTTTGAGGGTATATATGGTCATAGTTTCTTAAGGTGTTCTTTGTCATGGAAAGACATCAATTTTCAAGTATTGTGGGATAGTTTTTTAGACTACTATGTATCAGCCTGTTTGGGATGTTGTTTTCTTTTACTTTGACACACTTCACTTCTATGTCTATTGACTTCTAAGGTTTTTGTTAAGGAATTTGTTGTAATTACAATGAGTTGACCTTTGTAAGTGATTTATTGCATTTCTCTAAAAGCTTTTTTAAAAATTTATTTTATTGGTATGTTTTACATACACATTATGATCATACTCAACATTGAGAATTTGTACCAGTACATAACATGAGTTAATTTTCATTTTTCCCATTCCCCTGACCACTACAATCTCATATATATATATACACACACACATATACATATACAGGTATATATATATATGTACACATATATGTACATGTATATATACACATATATGTACATGTATACACACATATACATATATATATGTATCTGTTTTTCTCCTTTATTTGCAGCTTCTTTGTAACACATTTTGGCTATTTCTTACAAAAGGAAAACATAACACACTTTTATAATTTACCCCAGTAATTATTTTCCTATGTACAGTATTTATCCAAATGAATTGAAAATTTATGTTAAGACAAAAATCTAACAGCTTAAGGTTCACTCCACATGTTGGAAATGTAGAACTTTTCTTATAATATTTCATGGAGATATTCTTACCTATTTGCTCTCTATATATACCATTTATCTGGATTTTAAAATTATATCTAAAATTTTTTCTGCTGTTATTTATGTAAACAGAAAGTAAGTTTTTATTCCATTTGTGCCAATCTGTCTTTGGATTTTTCACAAATTACAATTAATCTTAAATTAATTTTCTGCATGTTATCATACAAGTGTAGGTCTGTTGTTCATGTTCCCTTGATGCTTGCTAAGTATTATTGGGCATATGATTAGCGATATCAGGTCTGTCTTCTAGTTCTGGCCCTGTTTTCACCTTGCTCCATTCTCCTGCTCATAATTTTAGTAAAATTTTTACCCTTTGGAATATATTTGGTTCTTTTTTATGGACTCTAAGTCTTGGATAAAATGGTCCTTTAAATTTCACATCATTTTATGTAGTTTACTTAGCTTCAGATTTGTATCTTCTGTGAGTTCATTGATGGTTTTAGGAAGTCTACTATTGGTTTAATTATGTCATATTTCAGCTGTCAAAGAGCCTTACTGAACTGCTTGTATTTTTTGTTCCTTGTTTCATTATTTCATATAATTCACCTGTATAGCTTAGATCCTCTTCCTATCATTGACTAATGCACCAGTTATGGGGGAGCTGGGACTTTTTGGAGGCCTTCTGTTGACTTGTTTTGCATTTCTGGTGGTGGTGGTGGTGGTGTGTGTTTGTGTGTGTCTGTGTTTAAGTTTTATGGTCAGCTGGTCAATTATATTGAAAAGATCATTATGTCTAGCTAGGTACGTATTTAGTTACTGTCTGAATCTGTGATACATTAGTTAGGTCTAGACTATTGACTGACTCCCAAAATCCAATAATCTCCATTAATTGAGGAAGGGAACATGCTGTGTAATTTGTCCAGTATTCATTTCTCTTGAAATTAATTGCATTATTTTTGATGACACAGAGGCAATCCAGACACTGGCATATGGTAAAAACTTGTTAATAATAACAACCATGCCACTTTGAAAATAGTAATAAGATCCATAATCATAATACAGTGAAAAACAATCTAGATACTGGCATACCATAAGAATCAATAAATGTTGAAACTTAACCAGAGAAATTAAATCTTTAATTGTAGTATATATAGAAAGTAAACCAAATATTGACAAAGTAAATATTTACTAAATTTAACAAGTATACCACCTATAGTGGAAGAAAATCATACTAACAGAGTTAACTAAACATCTAAAGAATAATAAAGCTTATGACCGATGCTAATAGAGATAGGGATTAGGAGGATGAAAGAAGAAATATTTGAAAAATAAAGAGAAAGAAAATGAGAAAAATGAGATAAATCATCCTACTAAAATACTTTAAGAAAATTAATGGAACTTGATAAAACAGAAAATAATAAACTATGAAAAATAATATAAAATAAAACAATACAAAATAAAGACAAAAGAACAAAAAAAATTAAGCAGATCCTAAAAAATCTAAATAAAAGAGAGAAAAATGAATTCAAAAGTTTCTTCTATATTTTTTAGCTTTTGTTTTATCTTCAGAATCTCCAGCATTAGAATTCATCAGATAACATGGAAGGTTAGTGAATCACTCCTAAGACCTATTTTATTTCCACATTCCTGCTTTTACATGTTACTACTCCATCCTATTATATGATTATCATATAACATGATAGGTCAATGGTCAATACCTTGGATAAGGGTTCACTCCTGCAGCTCCCAGTTGGGCTAACACCTGTGAATATCTACTTTAGACAAAAAGAACAAGCAGAAATTAAACAAACAAACAAACAACAACAACAACAACAAACTAACGTTATACCTCAGGATCTTGGAAAAAAAGAACAATCCAAATTCACAACTTGTAGAAGAAAGTAAATTATCAAGATAATCAATGAAATTGATGCAAAAAGATACTTAGAATCAATGAAATTAAGAGCTGATCACTTGGAAGAATATATAAAATAGAAAAACTCTCCATCTACTTATCAAAACAGAAGAGAAAAGACTAAAATCTACACAATTAGAAATGACAGAAGGCTAAATTTTCACACACCCTATCAAACTCTACAAGATTGTAAGTACCTAACTTCAAAACCTTACACCAATGAATTAGAGAATACAAAAGCCAAAGAATTTCCAGTGCATGTGAATTACTAAAACTCAAGCAAGAAGACATAAAATCCCAGAATAATCCATTAACAAGAAACAAAATGGAGAAGTAATAAAAGCATATCAACTAAGAAAATCCCAGAGCTTAATAGATTCATCACTGAATTCTGTAAGATCTGGAGGAAAAATCTTATGCAATTAGCCATCATATTTTTCAGCGAGATTGAAAGGAAAATTTTACTCCCACACTTTTTCCTAGGAGCTAGCATCATCCTGATTCTAAACAAATAAGAATGAAACTAAAATAGAACTCAATGCTTATATCTTCAATGGACAGCGATATAAGACTTTATCATGACTCTGGGAAACATAATGTAAGAAATAATTTAAAAAATCACACATCATGACACAGTAAGATGTATGCCAGTGATCCAAGAACACACCATAAATACAGCATACCTAGTATCAGAACTGAGGCTAAAAATCATATAGTAATATCAATAAATGTGGAAAATGCTTTGGATGAAATCCAACATCCATGATAGAAATCTGGAAGAAAATAAGTGTCACTCTCTGGTAAATGTACAGCAAAAAAGGTGATAACATTTGCAGGTAACATGACCCTTTACATAGAAAACCAAAATTACCAACAAAAGACTACTTAAATAAATAACTATATTTGGCAATGAGAGCAGAATAATGATAACACAAAAATCAATGAATTTTCTCTAAAGCAAGAAACTATGTCATGTATGATATCATGGAGAGAATAGAAGTATTTGAAATACTTCTCTGATGTAAACAGTTCTCAAAAGAGAGATTAAATATTGCATCAGAAAACTGGAAGGATAGAAGTTGAGGGAGGGCAAAGGAGTGGGAAAAATAAGAATCAAGATATATCATGTATGTGCACAAATTCTCATTGATGACTGTGGCCACAGTGTATTCTTAAGTTGTACCAGTGAATTCAAATTATTGAAAAAAATAAAAATTAATAAGACAAGTACATAAAAAATTGAAAGCTATCTTCTATTTTTGGTTAGACAAAAGAAATATTATCATGATAGCCATGCTTCCAAAGTGATACCTCAATTTCCTGCAACCCCAATAAAATGTATCAAAATGTTCCTCAGAAGGAGACTAAAGCAATCAGTAAATTCATATGGAGCAAGAAGAGGCACAGTATAGCACAGTATTCCTAGGTTACAATAACAAATCAGGAGTCATTGTGATCTTGATCTAGTTTTATATACATACATATATCTATCTATATCTATATCTATATACAGAGAGAGATATAGATAGATAGATAGATAGATAGATAGATAGATAGATAGATATAGTTAGATGTTGAAGGCTGTTGGGAGAACAGTGAATGGTAAAAATAATAAGACATATCAATTACAAGTCCAATGAGTAATATGATCATAATATATTCCTAAAAAATGTACCAATAAAGTCAAATTATTAACAAAATAATGAAAGAAAAAATGAATTCTAGAGAAAAGAGAGCCTCTTAAACCAATGGTATTAAGAAAAATGCTCATCAGCATATTGAACTACCAGCTATGAACATGAGTCTAAAGTTCTATTTCTGCATAGATTAAGATCAAATAAAAATGGGTCAAAACAATTATACAGAAATAGGAACACTGAATTTATTGTAAAGAGTTAGCTAAAATTTTTAAAACTTAGGTATAGACAAACACCTTCAGGTAGAAACCCTAGTTGTACAAGAAATAGCTTCACAAATCCAAGAATGGCATCATAACAACTTAAAAAGCTAACAGCAGAGGAAAGTATCAATAAAGAGAAAACTCACATATTGCTAAAAATGATTTTCCAGCCTCATGCCTTATAGAGGATTAACATCTAGTGCACATAAAGAACTGAAAATTATTAGACCTAGTAAAATAAAACACTCAACCAAAAAATAGGTAATTACAGAATGTGAAATTGTTTTTGACAGTTATTTTACAGAGGACTAACATATTGACCATATAAAAGTAAAAAATACACTATCCACAAAGTAAAAAATGATCAAAAATTGTAGTTGAAATTTGTTCATATTTTTTGAAAGAAATATAAATAACTGATACATACATGAGAAAATGCTTAACATTATAGGACATTAGAGAAAGGTAAACTAACAACATGGAGGTTCCACCTTATTCCAGGAGAAAAATGATCATCGTCAAGAAATCAAATAATTAAAAATGCAATGAGTCTAAGAGGAAAGATAAAATTGTATTTTTGGTCAGTATGTAGGATAACAACACCTATGGAAAGCAGTTTGAAGATTTCTGAAAAACTAAATCATATGATATATTTGACACAGCTATTCTTCTGAATTTCTTCCCTGAAAAATTAAAGACATCATATTGTAGTGATAGGTGCACACTTGTAAATACAGCTGTGCAACTCAAAATAGTACATAACTGGAAACTTCCTAGATTAGTAAAATCGATATTTATACTCAATGAAAACTACTTGGTGATAAAAAAGAGAATATGTTATTTGTAGAATAATAACTGCAACCTTAGACTATAATATTGTGTGAAATACATCAGACATCCAAGCTTTATTAACATGTTCTTTTTTTAAAAAAGGGGAAAACTAAGTGCAAATAAAGAGCAAAATACAAGACAGGTAATAGCAGATAGGAAGACTGATTTTTATGAAAAGAAGATGTTGAGGAGATGGAAGAAGAGGGGAAGGAGTACAGAGAAGTTGTTGAAAAATATAAAAATGTATTTGGAACAAATAGAGCCTCCTGTAAAGAATGTAATTATGCAGTGCAATTGTGGGCCGTCATTTTTAAGTAATAAAATAATAGCTTAATTACAGATATATAAAATATTTATATCAATGGATGTACATTTTGTGGGATCCTCTTACATTAATAATTCTAAACATTAGAGCGATTGAATGCTTGAGGGCAATGCAAAGTTCACCAAACACATATGGATCCTATAGAAAATTTGACTCACCAGTAGTTCCCATTTCAGTTAAAATGTAGATCATTCATGAGCAGCTTTCAGGCTATGAAGAATAGATGTTAAATATTAAAAAAGAAATTAAAAGTCACCGAAATTTGTGATATCCACAGATAAACCTTAGAGCTTCCACCTAAAAACCAAGTAATAACACGATGAAGGAGAAAAGTACCAAAGAAGATATTAGATATTCATATCAACTCACCTCAAAACCTTGGTGGACCTATCATTTATAAGTGCTGCAGAAACATAAGGAAGATGGGAAATAAATGAAAATGAGCAAATAGAAGGCTAAGGATTTTTTATCTGTGCATTTTGTTCTCTTAAGATTATGTCTTTAAGAGTAGACAAATTTGCAAATAGTCAGTTTCCATACACTCCAAAGAACTCTGAAATTTAGATTAAAGATTTGCTATAGAATTAAGAAATTACTCTCAGAGTGTAAACATATTAAAACTAAGTTGATTCTAGTAGATGATTAATGATGGTTGCATAATTTGAAAGAGATTTGAAATTTACTAAACTCTATGTTTGGATAAAATCATTTCAAAAAAGAAGCAAAATTGTAATCTCCATAATCCATTAATTAAGCTAAGATATTAAAATAATGACAGTAGTTGTTTAATTATTCATAATTATTAAATTACACATACTTTTTTTTGAGAGAGAGTCTCGCTTGTAGTTCAGGCTGGCCCTGAGCTCAGGCTCAAACTCATATCACAATAATCCTCCTGCCTCTGCCTTCCTAGTGCTGGGATTACAGGCGTGAGCCACCGTGCCCAGCAATGTGGTATGTGATACTGGTTGCTGCTGGGCGTGGGTCTCCACACCCAATAGAGTATGTGGTTACCAGGCATCAAACCCGGGTCCTTGCGCATGCAAGACAGGCACTGGAAACACTGAGCTAAATCCCCAGCCCAGGCACAGATTTAAAATGGCCAGTAATTAAAATTAACTGGTAAGGACCCTAAAGAAAAGTTACATGCTTAAAGATATGTTTTAATTCAAACTTTTATTGCTATATTATGAATACACATCATCATCACATTCAACTTTTAGAGTTAGTAACAGAATATGACATGACTCAGTTTGCATTTTTTCCCCCTTTCCACCACCTGCCATGCAACCTCCAGTCCCTACATAAACAAGCTTTGTTTTCTTTTTTTCTTTATTACTACCACATTCTTTTTTCCCTTGGTTATTTACTCCGACAACTTCTTTCCTTTTAAATATTTTTTATTTCACAATATCATATACATATAGATATTTACTAGAACTCATCTACATTTTCACTTTCTCATACCAGAGAAAAGATATGATATTTACACATCTGTGACCTATGCATTTCACTTATGAGGATGTCCTCAAGGTACATCCATTTGAGTATGAATGACTCAGTCTAATCATTTTTAATGGAAGAGTAATACTCCATTCTCTAAAAGAACCACACCTTCTTTATCCAATCTCCAATTGATAGATAATTGAGTTGTTTCCAGTATTTAGCAATCACAAACTGAACTGCTATAAACATGGGAGCATATATGTTGGTGTGATATTAATCTTTTAATTCTTTCATGTATATACCTAGCAAAGCAATAGTCAGATCAAATGAGACTTTCAATTCTACATGTTTGAGGAATATCAATACAGATTTCTACAGACATTTCATGAGTCAATTCTCCCAACAGTAAAGAAGTGTTCCTTTTTCTCCACTGCCTAAAAAAAACACTTGTTGCTGACTAATTTTGAAATAATAGCCATTCTTGGTGGAGTGAAATGAAATCTTCAGTGTTGTTTTCATCTGCATCTAGCAAATGACCAATGATGCTGCACATTTCTTCATATACTTCTTAACTGCTCTTAATTCATCCTCTGAAATGTATTTACACATTTCAGATGACCAGTTTTGAATTGAGTCTTTAAATTTGTGTAGGCTAAGTTTTTTAAGCTCTTTTTTTAAAATCTTTATTGGTACATTACATAAACGTATCATGATTGCACTCCATAATGGGAATTTGTATCAGTATAAGACACAACTTAATTCTCATTTTTTCCCATAGCCCGACCCACCCTACCACACCCCATATACATAAAATTTGTTTCCTTGCTTTTTTGTTATACTCTAATTATTTTTCCCCCTTCACCTTATTTTGCTTTGAGCATTTTCTATTTCACAATATATAAAATACAATTGTAGGACTCATTTGCATCTTTTTCTCATACCAGAGAAAAGATGCAATATGTACCTATCTGTGACCTATTTATTTTACTTATAAGGATATCCTCAAGGTATGTTCATGTAAGTAGAAATGATTCAAATTTATCATTTTTTATTGCAGAGTAATACTCCCTTCTCTACAAGAACAACAGCTTTTTTTTTTTTTTTTTTTTTTTTTTTTTTTTTTTTTTTTTTTTTTTTTTTTTTTTTTTTTTTTTTTTTTTTTTTTTTTTAAGGTTTTTTGAGACAAGGACTCACATTGCAGTTCAGGCTGGCCCTGAGCTCAGCCTCCAACTCACATCACAGTGATTCTCCTGACTCTGCCTTCCAAGTGCTGGGATTATAGGCGTGAGCCATCATGCCCGGCACAGTGGTATGTGGTACTGGTTGGTGCTGGGTGTGAGTCTCCACGCCCAGTATTGTGTTTGTTTAACGGGGATTGAACCCAGGTCCTTGCCCTTGCAAGACAGATGCTGGAACCACTGAGCTAAATCCACGCCCCAGTACCACAGCTTTTTTATCCAGTCTCCAGTTGACAGACACTTGGATTGTTTCCAAGATGTAGCAATCACAAATTTGGCTACTATAAACATGGGTGCAGATACGTCACTGTGTTTTGAGTCTTTTAATTCTTATGTATATATACCTAGCAAGGCAATGGCTGGGTCAAATGGGACCTCCAATCTTCGCTTTTTCAGGAATCTCCAAACTTATCTCCACAGGGGTTGTACGAGTCTACAGTCCAACCAACAGTGGAGAAGGGTTCCTTCTTCTCCGCAGCCTCGCCAACATTTGCTGTTGGCTGAATCTGAAATGGCAGCCATTCTATGTGGAGTGAGATGAAATCTCAATGTTGTTTTCATCTGCATCTCTCAAATGACTAATGATGCTGAGCATTTCTTCATATGCTTCTTAGCTGTTCTTACTTCTTCCTCTGAAAAATATCTGTTCATTTCAGATGCCCCTTTTTGAATTGGGTCATTAAATTTGGGTGGGCTGATTTTTTTTGAGCTCTTTATATATTCTAGATAGTAGCCCTTTATCTGAGGAACAGCTGGTAAAGATTTTTTTCCCACATTGTTAGCTGCCTTTTTGCATTGTTGGTGGTTTCCTTTGCTGTGCAGAAGCTTTTTAAAAGAATGAGGTCCCATTTGTTGATTTCTTCAGACAATTCCTGTGCTATAGAAGTTTTGTTTATGAAATCTTTCCGTAGGCCAATGTCTTCAAGACTTTTACCTAACCTGTTTCGCAGGAGGTTTAGAGTGTCTGTTTAAATATTTAGGTCTGTAATCAACTTTGATTTTAGCTTGGTACATGGTGAAAGATTTAGATCTAGTTTTAGTCTTTGGCAAGTTAAAGCCCAGTTCTTCCAGCACCATTTGTTAAAGAGGCTATCTTTCCTCCATTGAGGATTTTAGGCTCCTTTGTCAAAGATGAGGTGGCTCAGTGTATCTGGAGTAATTTCTGGATCTTCAAATCTATTCCATTGGTCCTCGGGTCTGTTTCTTTGCCAGTACCATGCCTTTTTTATCCTCGTGGCTTTATAGTATAAATTCAGGTTCGGAGCTGCATTACCGCCCAACATGTCGTTGTTGCTTAGAATTGCTTTGGCTATTCTAGGTCTTTTGTGGTTCCAGATGAAAGTTTAGATTTTTTTCTCTAGATCTGTGAAATATGCTGTTGGGTTTCAATCGGGATTGTGTTGAATGTGTAGAGTAGTTTTAGGAGTATAGCCATTTTGACAATATTGGTTCTTCCTACCCAGGAGCAAGGTATGTCCTTCCATTTTTTGATATTATCTTCTATCTCCTTTTTCAGAGTGCTATAGTTTTCAGAGTAGAGGTCTTTCACCTCCCTTGTTAGAATGATTCCTAGATATTTTATTTATTTTTTATTTTTTGGTGGTATTGTGAAAGGGACTGATTCCCAATTTCTATCTCAGTGGGTCTACTGATTGTGTATATGAAAGCTATTGATATTTTGATGTTGACCTTGTAACCAGCTACGCAGCTAATTTTGGAGATTAGGTCCAGCAGTTTTTATTGAGTTTTTAGAATCCTCTAGGTAGAGTATTATGTCATCAGCAAATAATTACAATTTAACTTCTTAAACGTTTTTTCTGCATCAATTGAGATGACCATAAGATTTTTGTCCCTAAGCCTGTTAATATAGTGTATAACATTGATTGATTTACATATGTTGAACCATCCTTGCATCCCTGGGATGAATCCAACTTGGTCAGGGTGTATAATCTTTTTGATAGTTCTCTGTATTCTGTTTGCCACAATCTTATTGAGGATTTTTTTTTTTTTTTTAGGTTTTTGGAGACAGGGTCTCGCTTTGTGGTTCAGGCTGGCCTTGAGCTCAGCCTCAAACTCACATCACAATCCTCCTGCCTCTGCCTCCCCAGTGCTGGGATTACAGGCCGGAGCCACCACGCCCAGCACTGTGGTATGTGGTACTTGTTGCTGCTGGGTGTGGGTCTCCACACCCAGTATTGTTATGTGGTTACCGGGGAATCGAACCCGGGTCCTTGCACTTGCGAGACAGGCACCGGAACCACTGAGCTAACTCCCCGGCCCCTTATTGAGGATTTTTGCATCGATGCTCAGTAGAGATATTGGTCTGTAGTTCTCGTTTTTGGTTGGGTCTTTCTCTGCTTTTGGAATCAGGGTAATGCTTGCTTCCAGGAATGAGTTTGGGAGTACTGCTTCCCTTTCAATTTCATTGAAGAGTTTCAGAAATAGAGGTACTAACTCTTCTTTAAAATTTTTATAGAATTCAGCAATAAAACTGTCAGGTCCAGGGCTTTTCTTTGTTGGCAAGTTTTTAATTACATTTTCAATTTCACAGATTGTTATTGGGGCATTTAACATTTCTATATCTTCTTTGTTCAGCTTTGGGAGTTCATCTGTGTCTAGAAATCTATCCATTTCTTCTACATTTTCCATTTTATTAAAGTATAAATTTTCAAAGCAGGTGTTTATTATCCTCTGAACTTCCTCTGTGTTGGTAGTAATTTCTCCGATCTCATTCCTAATAGCATAGATATAAGCCTTTTCCTTCCTTTGTTTAATGAGGTTGGCTAAGGGTCTATCAATTTTGTTTATCTTCTCAGAAAACAACTTTTCGATTCTTTGATTTTTTGAACTGTTCTCTTGGTTTGTGTTGCATTAATTTCTGCCCTGATCCTTATAATTTCTTGCTTATTGCGGGCTTTGGATTTGTTTTTCCCTTCTCTTTCTAGTCACTTGAGGTTCAGCATTAAATTGTTTATTTGAGCTTGCTTCGTTTTCTGGATGTAGGCTTTCACTGCTATGAATTTTCCTCTTAGAACTGCTTTCACTGTGTCCCATAAATTTTTATATGTTGTACTCGGGTTATCATTTAGTTGAAAGAACCTCTATTTCTTCTCTAATTTCTTCTGTGACCCATTGGTTGGTCAGCAGAGTCTTGTTCAATTTCCATGTGTTTTGAGGCTCTTAGACTTTCTTTTGCTATTCAGCTCAAATTTGAAGGCACTGTGGCTTGACATTACTGGGGATAACTTCAATCCCTTTGTACTTACTTAAACCTATTCTATGAACTAACACATAGTCTATTTTGGAGAACGATCCATGCCCAGTTGAGAAGAATGTAAATTCTGAGTTCGTGGGGTGAAATACTCTGTAAGCATCTATTAAGTCCATTTGCTCAAGAATTCTGTTTAGTTCAAGTATTTTCTTACTGATTATCTGTCCAGTTGATCTGTCTGTTTGTGACAGTGGGGTACTGAGGTCCCCTACTACTATTATACTATAGTTTATCTGGTTTTTCATGTCCATTTTATATAGTTGGGTGCATTAGAATTTGATGCATACATATCTAAGATTAACATTTCCTTCTCTTGGAGAAAAAGATTACGTCCTTCTTTCTCTCTCTTTATCAGTTTTGGCTTGAAATCTATTTTGTCTGCAGATAAGATCACCATTCCTTTTTTGCTGTTTCCTGTTGCATGGAGTGTTGTTTTCCATCCCTTTCCTTTCAGTCCTGACATTCTTTCTGAGATAGGTGTGTTTCTTGTATGCAACAGATTGTGGGATCTTGCTTCTTGATTCCTTCTGCCAGTCTGTTTCTTAAATGGTGCATTGTGTCCATTGACATTAATGGTTATGTCTGATATAGGCAGATTTCGTGCCATCATGTTTTCTTGTTCTTGGCTCTGTTATTCTTCTTTTGCCCTTTTCCCATTAATTTCTTGTTTTGAATCTGTTGGGACTCATTGGTTTGTAACTTTCTTTATTTTTTCTCCAAGTTATTGTTTAGAGTGTTTTGGAGTGTAGATTTTGTATTTGTGAAGTGTTTCAGGTGTTCCTTGTCTTGGAAGTATCTTATTTCCTCCTGCATCATAAAGAATAATTTTGAAGGATACATCAGTCTGGGATGGAAGTTGGTTTCCTTCAAAAGTTGAAACACTTCACTCCAGGCTCTTCTTGTATTGAATGTTTGGGTTTAAATGTCTGTAGTGATTCTGATGTACTTCCCTTGATATATAGTTGTTTTCTTTTCTCTGGCTGCTTTCAGTATTTCATTCTATTTTTGATATCTGAAACACTTATAATTATATGCCTAGGAATATATTTTTTAATGTCATGGACATGAGGAGTCCTGTATGCTTCATACATTTGTATGTCCAATTCTTTTCCTTTCCCTGTAAAATTTTTTTGCCATTATCTCTGTGAAATATTTTATTATGTCTTTTTTATTGTCTCCTGCTTCCTCAGTGACTCCAATCAATATTATATTTTTCTTCTTTGAATTCTCTAGAAGTTGTTGGCTTGATTTTTCATTATCCCTTTCATTTTCCATAAATTATGCCCTTCCTGTTCATTGGCTGAGATTCTCTAACATAGGTCTGAAATTCGGTCTTCTACTATATTCTCTCCATTGCTCAAACTTTCATTTTCTTTCTTGATTTTCTGCATCTGTACTTGTAGATGTTTAAAAGGTTCCATCGCTTTTGCTAACTCAGATTCTATCAACTCCTTGATTTCCTCTTTAGCTTTATTAATCATAGTGTTAACTGTGTCTAATATGTCTGCTTTCATCTCAGAGATCAGTTCTGATTTCCATTTAAATAGATCTGCTTTGGTTACCATTTCAGAGAACTGTGGTGATTCAGCTTCAGACTTCTCCATTTCCCTTCCCCCTATGTTACTTTAGGATAAGGATCTTTGCATCTGAGACTTTGAATGTTTCCTTATCTCTGAGTTTTTGTTGTTGTTGCAGACGCCTCTGCACATTTTTTACATCAAGTGTCTCTGGACATGCTTGGCACAGTTAGGATGGAAGCAAGTAAGTCCCAGCTCTGTACATTTAGTTCTACTTGTGCCTCCAGAAGTTCTGGCTGACTCTGCTGAGTACCCTTTGCCAGTAATGTCCCAGAGCACTCAGAGCAGTTAGCTTGACGGCAGGCATGTCCCAGCCCTGTGTTCAGCATCTAACAGCACCACCAAAGGTTCCAGTGGACTCAGATGCACACCTATACAGTGTCCCTGGCTACACTTCCTCAGTCAGCATGGAAGAAGGCAGGATCCAGCCCGATGAGCATTGCCTGATGGAATACCCAGAGGTTCTGGTGGGCTCCACTATCTCTGGTGCACTTTTGCAGTAATGTGGAGGAAGCCAGGCCTCAGTCCTGTCTGTCACTGTAGTGGCCCAGCCAGAAGTACCAGTGGATTCAACTGTGTACCCTTTACCTGGAATGTCCCTGCATGCCCTCCTGCCTGGTGTTTCAGTGTGCTCACCTATGCATCTATACACTGTCTCTGCGTGTGCTTCTACACTTAGTGTGGAGGCAGTCAGGCCTGGCCCATGTGCTGCTGTAATGGCACTGCCTCATATTTAAATATATTTAACAATTTAAAGAAAAATATAATTACAATGGATGATAACTTAAAAATTTAAATGAGATATATAAAAAATCCTACAACTACATAAATACAGCAGAAATTCATTACCACAAATGGTTGAGGGTACATGTGAGTCAGCAATGAAGTTATTAGTTATAGAAATTGAATTATGAAACAGAATGTATATATTTGGCAGTGGTAAATATATAGATGACTATAAAGGAATCCATCTTACTCTTTAAATTAATCAAAGAACTTTGAATGCTTAGCCTCCCAATGATAATATTATAATACAGGACTTATATTTTATGCAGATAGTACATAAATCAATAGTAGCAAAAAATCAAATTTTACTTTCATAAATTTATTATGTTATGTACGGTAAAACTATTTCTAATACTTTAACAAATTGAAAATGTCTATGAATTTTAATAAAATATTTTAATAAAACATAAAATAATAAAATGAATAGATGAAAATATATTATTTAAAGTAACCTGAGCTAAAAATTAGAAAAATAAGAAAGTAAGAATTGGACCTATAACTACAATTAAAATAAAACAGTATAAATTATTATATCTAAATCCAATATTATGTTCTATGTTAACTATAAACTGATTAAACACTCCCTAAAATTGTATAATGTCAGAATATATTTAAATTTTTCTATTTTTCTAAATATGGTCTCAATATTCCTCATATAACAAAAATGTTTCTCCATAAAAAAAAAAATGGATTTTAAGTCCTACCTTTTGCAAGAACATAATAGTGTGATACAGCTGTCCTTCATACTCTACAAAAAATTCAATTTAACAAAAGTAGTTCCAGTAACTTGAGATTAAAATAGTGACAATTGTCTCTATTTTTTAAGGAAATCTTTTCAATGTTTCACTGTTTTTGTTTTGTTTTGTGGTACTGAGAATCAAACTCAATTCCTTATACTTCCTAGGTAGGTGCAGTACTAGTTGTTTTCAGAGTGCTATCTTGTCTTGTGTTTTCTTTTCATTGGTACTATGCTACCATTGTATTCAATATGAGTAATAAATATGTCCTATGTGTTTTCAAATGTTTGTTGTGCATTTGTGTTTAATTTTTCAAAACCACTTTTAGCTGTGCCATTATCCAAGCTTGACTAAATATAATTTCTACTGATGCTAAAACTGCAGGTAAGATGTTGTCATATAATTGTAATGCTAATACTTATACTACATGTATTGCTGTATTAGAGTCAGTAATAAAATAAATGCTGAAACATCGTGAAAATATCTTATGCCTGCATTGTGCTATGATCTTTGATAACCTTTATTTCCAGATGAAAGTAGTTTACATACTGTATCAGTCATAATGAGCACCAATAAACAAGCTGCTTTGCCAAGGGCAGATATAATTCCAAGCAATAAAATTGAATCTATGACATTGTATCTTCTATTCTTCATTTCAGATTCATTAACTATTATGGAGATCAATCTCCTTGACACAGTACATTACTATCTACATTTACGCCAGAATATGTACTCATTAGTATGTTTGAATACCATAGCTACAATGACAGGATTTCCCCTCTTGCTTTGCAATATTATACATAATTTGAAAGCAGTCCTTGAGCATTGGCAACCGCATTATTTAGGATATATTTATTCTCTATGTGCATGTATGAATTTATGTATAGTCTATATGTTAATTTTATTAACATGGAAATAGCATTGTTTTAGGATTTAAGAGACTCCAATTGTTTCAATGACTGCTTAAATTGAAATGCTTATCATGATTGTTTGTGATTTTTCTTCCATTTAATTATTTAATTGTAATATTTAATTATGCTATATATATGGAAAATATGTATAAAGAAAATAAATCATTAGATCAGTTGCCTGAGAACTTTGATTTTAACACATTTGAGAGATCATCTATTAAAATTTATAAGCTTTTTTCTAAGTGCCATCACCTGTTTACAACCTTTATTGTGAAAGAATTGTTTCCTTGACATAGCACATTCTGGTACATTAAGAATAAGGAAAACAATATGGGGGGGGTGGTAGGGTGGGTAGGGATATGGGAAAAAATGAGAATTAAGTTGTGTCTTATACTGGTACAAATCCCCAATATGGAGTGTAATCATGATGTGTATATTTAATGTACCAATAAAGATAAAAAAATGAAAAAAAAAAGAATAAGGAAAACAAAAAGAATAACATATTACCAAGGACAAGTTGATATAAATTTGAGAAATATACTTGTCTCAAATTCAGAATAATTTTCCTTTCCTTCCATTGAACATTGTATTCGGATTCTTAAATTCATGCTTTTTTATAAAATATAACTAAAGGGGAGACTAACATAGTTCATGTATTTTCTTATCCTGTACCTCACTTGGGTTAAGCTGTTGCATGATTCTTGAGAAAGTGAATGACAACTTTTTTCCTTTAAGTTTTCTTTAGTGAGGTTATTGGTTTATTTTGGAAATACATTATGATCACATTCATCATTGGGAATCTGTACCTGTACATCATACATCTTGATTCTCAGTTTTTCCATTCCTCTTCCCTCCCTTCAGCCCTTTATCCCACCACAAGCACAAGCTTTGATTTCATTTTTTTCCTTCTTACTATCAATTTTTTTTTCTTTCTCTTCTTTGCTTTCTCCTACTCTGTCTCCAGTACAGATCAGAGATGTTCATTTTGACAAATTGGTAGTACATGTCTATACTATATTTTTAGTTCTATTACCCCTGAAATCATTCGCCATTACCAAAACATCTGCTTTATTTTCTATCATCTCTTTATTTTACTAATTGATTATATATATATATATATATATATATATATATATATATATATATATATATTAGATGTTTTATCTAGAGAAAGCAAGCAGTCTTTAACTTTCTTCATCTGTGTTGAGGATGAAGGGTAGTCATGTGTAACTTGAATGTATATGGAGTATACATACAATAGGAGAAAAACAAGAAAGTTGAGAAAAGCCAGCTTCTTTGAACCCAAAAGACTGGTCAGTATTTTCCATAGTTTACATTTAGATATTCCTGCAAAGCCTTATGTGTAGATAGGTATGGCTTTTGAGAGAATGGACCATGCAGGCTTGATACTCATCAGAGGATTAGTCCATTGATGAGATTATAGGTAAATTTGATTGTGGGAAATGAAATCTGGTTGGAGGTGGGTCACTATGGTGTGATCTGACAGGTCTGTCTTTTCACTGCTCTTTTCTTGATCTCTCTGCCTCCTGAACATCATGTGCCTCTGCTTTACTGTTCCCCTTTGGAGCTATCCAACTATGGACTGAAACTTGCAGACACTGAACTAAAACAAACCTTTCATCCTTTCAGATTGGGAGTCAGGTAATATGTCTCAATGATGAGAAAGTATAAAAGAGAATATTTTTATTCTGATGATTAAATTCCTAAAATTAGTTGTTCTATAAAGTAAGATGATATTTTATTTTTTAAAAGTTTGACAATGGCATGATAAAGGAAAAGACGCTACTATTGAAGCCATTATTACAGTGACTGCTTCATGACTTCAGATACTTTTAGGTAAAATGTTTGTCAGGAAACTCATTCTTTTTTTTAATTTTTAAATCTTTATTGGTACAGTACATACATGCATCATGATTGCACTCCATAATGGGGATTTGTACCAGTATAAGACACAACTTAATTCTCATTTTTTCCCATAGCCCTACCCACCCTACAGCCCCCCCATATACATAAAATTTGCTTCTTTACTTCTTTGTTACAATCTCATCATTTTCCCCCTTAACCCTATTTTACATTAAGCATTTTCTATTTCACAATGTATAACATTCTTAAGTATTTTGTTTTTAAAAGTGACATCATCAAAACATCTATCCTAAAAATCTCCAGTTGTTAAAAAGTGACAAGGTGACAACTAAGTATATTTCTTAGATTATAACATATTAGCTGTATAATGTCAACTTACAAAGACTTAGTTTCATTTTCATAATAGTTAAAATAGATTGAGAACATATGAGTTATCTGCTGAAATGTTACCATGTGCACTGAGTGGATATATAATCAGTCTTTTTCCTCACTAACAATGAAATTCAAATACAGCTCAAATGCAATGAAGAAACAAATAACCAAACTCTCTGCATAATCAGAAACCTGGGATAATGGGAAACTCATCATTTATTAAATAAATGATAGATTCTTTTGAAAATCAATTATAAATTATTGTCATCTACTAATTGGAGAATAAAGGGACATAAGACAAGATAAAAAGTCTAACAAAGAAAAGAAGAAAAGACCGTTAGTTTGTTGTATGTCTGTTTCATACTCCAAATATTCTTTTGAAGTTGCACTTTTAGTAAAATTGCAGAATATTAAGTCATGAAATGTAAGAAATGTAGCACAATATATTACATTACTGCTTCAAGCTAGAATAACTTTTAAATAACCTCTGTCCTCTGACCTCCTCAATTATTATATTATCATATCTATTTGCTTTGCCAGATTATATTTGCTATGTCCTATTTTACATTTGCTCTACCAAATGAAAAAAAAAAAAAAAAAAGAAAAGAAAAAAGAAAAGAAAAAAAAGTGTACTGAAGACTGGATCTATCTCTAACTTCTCTTTGAAATATTTAGATAAATATTTTTGTAAATGTACAAATAATGAGCTGGTTAAATGAATAACCATAAATAATTAGTTTTAAATGTAGTTTAGTACAACAGCAAAAATGTGAATGTACTTTCTGGACATCAACTGTATTTCTTAACTCTAGAATAATTAATGATATCATTCTTAATGTAAAATATATTTTCAATAAAAATAACTATAATAACTTTAGATAGTGGTCTCAAATCTAGACATACTATAATAACTATCTTCAGATTTAACATTTTTCTTTTCATGATTTTGTCTTTCCCTCTGATATTCATGATTTTAATTACATGATTCAATTTGATCATTACAAAAAGCAATTGTAAAATTATCATTTATTCAAAAGAATGAAGGAATATCTGTGGAATACTTCATAAACCAAAAAAAAAAAAATGCTATAAAGAATTATGGGAGATTAAAGGCTGAATCTCAATTGAGGAAAAATAGGAAAACAACACAAAATTCATGACTAACAAAATTTGATAGCAAAGGTAGAAGTTATTTTTCAAGTTATTAACATATAAATCTGAGGTTTAATTTTAGGAATGTGGAGCAGAAAATCATCAGAGTGTCAGATTAAGAGCACGGTGCTGCTCAAGAATGCTACAGAAACTGAGAAATATTATAAATAATAATCAATATTTAAATGCTCACCAAAGGAAATGTGAAAGATTCGCATTTCAAAGTCAGTTCTAGTCAAATATTCTTTCTCATACAAGACACAAGAAATACAAAATACATGTTACATTTCGAAAACATAGTTATCAAACAACCAAATTTGAAATATGTTCAACTACTAGAACTGATTTGTTTCTTTTTCTGTCATTAATATTGCAATTATTTAGGAAAATTTAATCCTGGGGTCTATGGTCTATTAATACATATAAATGACAACAACCTATACTCCCATTATATTTTTAATTGCAAAATGTGCATCAGTAGATGGGCAGCTGACCTACATGATTACAATTACTGAGATGGTATCTTGCTTGTTAAGGATCTGAAATGTATAAGTTTCCAAGATTTAGCATTCTAGTTTTGGAACGAATATCAGAAACAGAAGAATGAACATTTTCCTCCATATCAAAACTGTAGTGCATTTATTGCTCCATCAAATATGCTGTATTGTTCATGCAATATAGACATGGTGCTTTTCAAAAATTTCTACACCCAAAGATCCAGAGAACAGTGGAGAAACTTCAAGACAACAAAGCCTATTCTTTTGGAAACAAGAGTAATAATGATTCACAATGTAGTGATTTCAATGTCAAATATGTAATAACTATTGTAAGTGCTTCCAACTTCATAAAATAAAAATTGCTAAAATAAATTTAACATCTACCACCAAACCACATAATAGAATACACTGAAGAAAAATATTTAACACATGGTAGTTATTTTTTAATTAGAGTAGTCCTTTAGAATTAGAGAATAATTTACAGATCCAG
This sequence comes from Petromus typicus, assembly GCA_004026965.1. NCBI lineage: Eukaryota > Metazoa > Chordata > Mammalia > Rodentia > Petromuridae > Petromus > Petromus typicus. The sequence goes on from PVIR01005016.1 coordinate 61,461, forward strand.
AAGAATTTTGAGTAATCTGATTTTATTTGATCCTCCCTCTGATTCTTCAGAGCAGATAACATTATTGACAATATTACTTTTAAAATAATGAAAAAAAAATTGTTGCTGAATTTACCCTGTGTAGGTATCTCAACAATATCTGCAGATTTAAACTAACATACTTTACAATTGATTTAGTAGATCATTGGTTAAAAATGTATTAATGTGGGATTGGATTGGAAAAGGATGAAAAACAGGGATTTAGGAAATAGTAGAAATCAAAGAAATTAAGCAAATTGTCAATGCTTATTATGAAGTCAATGATTACAGCTTCGCCTGATATAATTCTACTTCTAGAAAAACATTCGGGAAAACAAAATAAAAATAAGCTGTTTATAATTTAGTAATGAATTTAAAATTCATTTATATATGTAGAACTCAGTCAATACATTTGATAAAAGTTTTGAAAAAAATCCTACTGTCACTTTATTCATAAAGTTGATATTTCTCACCAAATATTTCCCATAAGATGTACATTTTATAACTGTGGGAAAAACTTGGTTAGTCAATAACACTATTTTAAATATTGAGGTGAATCTGAAAGAAAAGTATGTTAGATACTACATTTAATTATAAAAATAAAATTAGTCATGTGTGTCAAAATGTACAATAAATAATGAAAGAAATAATGAAATAATGAAATAAGTAATGAAATCTTACTTTGATAAGAAGTTTTACAATTGAGTAATAAGGTTATACAAGAAATACCTGGAGAAAAAGGAAGCTAAAGAGGAATTTGTTTACTGAATCTTTGGTGAATACTCTGGTTAGTGGGAACACCCATCACATACACGGTCATTATGCTGTTTTCATTATATTAAACACATCAATTAGTACTTTGAAATTGAGAAACAGAAGTTTAGCAAGCTGTAGGACTGTAAGACTGTGTTCATTGTTGAAAGTTTCCCACGCCCATCACATTCATACATGTTTATTTTCCAATGATTTTCACTTGGTTCATGTTTGGCTTTCTGACAATTGACTATATTACTATGGAGACTTGTACTTTGTAAAGGTTAACTTGGGGGTAAGACAACGTTTGTTTTATATTACTGGCTCACTCTTCCTGTCTAAAGGAATGGCTGTAAGTCTTGGATCACAGACGCGATTATCAATTCACCATCACTTATGCCAACATTGCATACTGGCAAAAGTAACAAAATTCATAGAAAAAAAGAAACTACATGAGGCTCCTAGTTCAACCCCCATGTTCAGCAGAAGCATAAAATCACTAGGAAAAGACCTCTAGTAACACTGAAGCTGTCACATAAATCCCAGTAAAGTAAATGGCCATGGTATTCTGAGAAGATTCTGGTAAAAAAAAAAAGTAGCCTCACTAGACATCACTCAACTTCGCCCTGGCAAAAAAGCAGTGTGCCTTCATGTGCACAGTGTAAGCCATATTATGGGAGATCTAAGATGTAATTTTCTGCATAAACATTTTATGTGAATGCAGACAGTGATTTATTTTGACAGAGAAAGGTTCATCAAAACCTTTGTATAAATGCATCGAAATCACAGAGAATGTGTGAGTAGTAATGTTTTTAGATATTTCAGTCTGTAACTATATTTCTGTCTTTAAAGTTCTAAGAGCACAATTAACAAAGGTAGTATGGACTGATCTCAAATTGGCTCTGCATTTGTTCACAAAAAACAGCTTACTTTAAAGGCAAATTTTGTAAAAGCATATGGCAAAGTGAAAGGTAGTAGTTGTTATCACTCATGTATTTGGAACCAGACCAATATATTCCAAAATTCTAAATTTGACTTTTCTTGAGCTATAAACAAGAGCTGCTCAGAATTTTGGCTTTTCTTTCCCAAATGGTTGTATATCACATTCCACACTTGCAGGGAATAAGTCCTTGGTCTCTCTTCCCAGGGAGCAAAACAATGGATGCACATATAATGAATGTGAAGACGTGATCAGCTAGTTATTATTTACTAGAGTTAAAACAAAACAAAACAACAACAAAAGCAAATGTGCTGTGACCAAAGCAACATTCCAAAGACCAGCATCTGGGAAATACTAAAGGCTAATATTTAAATTTATATTTTTTAAATTCTGATGTTTTAAATTTAAGTTTTGCCTTTCTTCTTCAATTTACTTTGAATGGTTTAAAAATATGATGCTAGTCAGATAGAATTCTGAGATAGAGTAAGAAAGTGGACATTTGAGAAATGGAAGTAAAACTCAGGTATATGAGGTGAGAAGTACCCTTGAAAAATGTTACAAGAGCTTATATTTATACTTTTCTTCTGGAACTCAAATATATATGTAAAAGTTTGTAAACAAACCTCACTTGTCATAAGACTAAACATGCCTGCATTCAGAACCTGTCCAAGGTTACATTAATAGGTATGGTGCACAATCATATCTTTATGAGAATGTCAGAAACCAACTGAAAGGAAAAAATTAAGATATTATAGGTAAAGATGTAGATTTCACAATTTTCTCTCAAATGGCATTTCTAAAAAGTAGGAAGTAAGTACACATGGATTTCCCCATAGATATAGGAAATGTAAATTAGAAAATGTGTCACATTCTTGGAGATTTTATTTCCCGACAATGTTGAGGAACTCTTTGATTATGTATTAAGAATTCTGAACAACTGGCATTGAGTGGTAACCAGACAAGTTCAAAATTATTTGGATCCCACACATTCACCTTCCACTGAATCATTCTCATTTCTGGGCAACGCTAGGACCCAGAAATGTGATATGAGCTAGACAAGGCACTTTAGAAGACTGATGTTGGAGTATTTTCTCAGTGTTGTAGCTATCTAACCCAGTGATGTGGCTTTTGCTGAGGTAATTATTAGCTTTTTATTCTTACACAAATGCAACAAATGAAAACTTCAAATTGAATAAATAAAACTTCTTATTCAACTAACATGACTAGCAACTCTATTTCAACACAAGCACATTGGATTACAGCAGTTTAAGAAATGCAAAATAACAATTGGCTATCTAAGATTGAACAAAATAAGAAATTAGGCAAGATGGATTTCATACTTTCTTGAAACACTGATTTCAGATTTTAAGTCTAGCCAGTTTTTCATTTTTAAAACTTTAGCTCCAGGATGATATTAATGGAGAACTCTGTGGATTTCTGAGTTGTGGACCAGACTGGGCTAAACAAGGTGACTGCAATTATGTCCTTGAAAGAGACTGTGGCATCCTGGCCTGTTGATCTCTTTCCACTTCCCATCTTGTCATAGAATCACTCACTTTAATACATGCCACTATTGCCTGCAACAGAGGTCAAATCAGTGGAATCACTTGATGTTGGATGGGGACCTCAAAATCTGATCTAAATAATCTATTTCCCTTTAGAAGTAATGGCCTCCAATATTCTATTATAAGGACATGAAGAAACATGAGATAAAGTTATATTAAAGTCTGTAATTTCTATTTTATTTTAAATCTTCCAGTGAATTTAGTTAGTAGCAAAACTGAGAATAATGTAAAACAGATAATAGAATAGGAATTAAATTTTTACTTTGGATAAAAGTGACCTAAGAATTAATTAATACACCATACAAGGCTTCTGGAATCTGAACACTTACTTGTGCCGAGCGCTTGTGGGAATATCTGAAAGAGTAGAGGTTAATACAGGAAAGTGACTACACAAATGTTCTTGGCTTGATAGATTTTTGACATCACAAATATAAGCTTTGATGCCCATAACCACAATATTTAAATTAATTGTATTTTAATCATCCCATTTAATGAAAACACAAACTTCATTCCAAAGTTAGCATTAATAATAACAAAGATGATGCTTGATACACATCGGACATATGCATATAGTTATTTCTTGTTTTTTGGCAAGAATCTTGGGTTAATGAGGCAATAGAAAATCTACTCAAGCCACAATACTATATTTATTAATATTTTATTAATAGAAGTGTGTTTATTTCAAGATGTATTTCCTATTTTAGAAAGTTGACAATAATAAAGCAATTTCCACATTTATCCATCTGATTGACGTTTTCTATTTTCCCACATTTGCTTGAGTCTCCTTTTTTCTCTGATTGAATAAAGATTGTGTAATGAAACAGATTACTAAACTGTATTCCTTCTTTTCTATTAGATAATTAATATTTTATAATTGGGAATCCCAAGAAATTCAAGCTGGAATTTGGGGTTAGAGAATTATGAAAGTATGTTAGAAGATAATGACAGTGTTTGAATAAATAAGCATTTTTATGTGAATAAATGGACAAATGTAGACTATCTTTCATGAATAAATATAGGTAAATGTACTTGAAAAAATAAGATAACCTCTGAAAATAAACTCTATACCATTTTTGGAATGACAGTAATATAAGAGCAAGTCTTACTTTCAGGGAAATAGAGTAGTGGGCTGTCTCAAATTAAGTACAGTTCAAAAATATCTTAAAGCTGTCAGCTATTTACAAAATTTTTCTCTGTGAAATTTTTCAACCATTGATTTTTTCATCAGCATTTTTATTATTAGGTGAAATGGTAATTTTGACCCCTTTTAATATATTTATTGATTCCATGTTATTTGATTACTAAAGCTTCATTTTAGTGTATATTTATCACTAATGTTAAATGAGCACTTCATTTTTCAAGGTTTATTTTTGCTCTACTGTATGTTGCTAGTCACTAGTGTACTGCAAAGAAGAGCTACTCATGTCTCTTTTACCCACCTGTATACACATAAAATCTCATTTTATCCTGTTATTTACAATTTAAATTTCCTTTTGTAATAGGGAAAAATCTCAAAGCCTATTAGATTGATGACTTGTATTTCAAGACCCAGAGAACTGAATCAAGGAAACAGGAAGTGAAGGGGAGGAAAGTTTTACACAGAGAAACCTTCTGAGAGGCAGGAGATGATCTAGAGAGTGAGGAGCCACTGGAGATTATCGTGCAGGAGTTTTTAATGCAGTAACATCATCACAGGTTATCCTCGGTCAAACTACAATAAATCTATCAGATAATAAGTAAAGTTATTTAGGTAATATATAAGTTTAATACAAAAAATATATTTAGCAAGGGTAGAAAGTTATAGTTCATTTTCTTTACAAGATCTTATAGTCTTTTGAACATATCTGGTACAGACAAAATTATGCAATTTCTTTCAGTGTTATAGCAATTTTAAACAAGACATGAAAATAGCTCATATTATTGATGACTACCAGTGTGACAGAGACTAAGCTAGGACCATCTTAGAGTTTTAATTCTTCTATATATAAATATTCCTAGTGCTATAATGTAAAGAAGAGAAAACAAAGATGCATAATATCAGAGGCCAATAAATTCTCCATCTGCCTAGAAAGAGAGACAGCAGGGGATAAAAAGAGAATAGATCTGTGCAGTTCAAAGTATATAAAGGACAGTGCCTCAGAACAGGCAAAGAATGACATTCTGAGCTTGGCACTACTTACGGGGTTCATAGGAACTATCAGCTGACTCAGAGGTTGGCAGCAATCCTACGACGAACAGCATCTTGTATTGATGAGGATTTTAAATTGATGCAGACCTTATGTTGAGAAGGAGAGTGAGATGACCAAAACGTTCTTACAGCAGTAGGTGGGATGAATTAAGCTTGTAAAGAGTCTGTTTCCTTAAAATTATTAATAAATAACTAAGAAAAAAAAAAAGAGTTTGCTTCTTCCCAGCTGAGGACTTTCTCTTCTGTATTACTCTTCCTTTCTTAAAGAACCCAGATATTTCCTGCTGATTTGATCTTGCCCTTGCATGTCACAGCATCACCGGACAAGTGAGGTTTCAGACAGCCCTAATCATAATTTAATTGTGAAATATTTTCCCCCAAAATTATGCAGAATGGCTCCTGACAACATAATGCTAAGAAATTTGCCCCAAAGTAATAATAGATATTGAAAATTTGTGATCTGATTTACAGAATCTATGAGATTTATCTTGTGTTTTTAATTTTTTTTTTCCTGAATTTTCCCCTCTGAGAAATCTAGTGTTTGTATCTGAATTTTTTTTTAAAAAAGTAAAAATAGTTGTTTTTTGACAGTTGTTCATGGAACAAAACTTTTCATGAAGAAAACTATGGAGGTATATAAAAGCAAAGTGGTATAGTGACCTTGAGGACTTACAGGAGTGGTGACTATGTGATGATAATAAAAAGTATGTATTACATATAGAAGCCGTAGTTACAGCAATATTTTTATTCTATCTTTATTTCAAGTTGTCATTATTCTAAAATGTATCTGAGGATAATATACGTAAAATAGCACATTCAATACATCAGTTCACTAAAGAATGTATGAAACAGAATGAAATATATAAAGCATCCTAAAATCAAAATATTTAGGACTAAGTCAATTGTAACTTCATTACAAGTTATCTTTTCAATTTTCCTTGCCAATAAATGTCAATCTGTTGTCTCAAATGTTGTGTGGGTTTTTTTTATACATTTAAGCATTTTTTTTTCTTTTAGTATCTTACTAATACCCTTCTTTAACTGAGCCCACATTCTTAATAGATGCATCAGGAATTTAGAATTGATTATACGTGGCATACTTGTACAAACGTCAATATAATATCTCAAATCCTCACCCTTTATTTGTACTCTTTCTGTTTTTCATTCTTTCTCATTTTAGGTTGATGTTTGTCTAAGTGCACAGTTTTATTTTTTAAAAAATTGGCTATTGATACATTTTATGCATTCTCTGGTTCCTACTGACTGAACAACCCTGTGGCATTTTTCTTTTAATTTAGACCTATCACATATGGTCAATTCCTGTAAGCACTCTCCTAGAACCTTCCACATCTTCACTTCTGATTTTAAGATAAAAAACTATGATATATAGCAAAATTGATAATAATCTGGGATGCATATATGAAAATTCATTAAAATTAGTTAAATTTTAACTGGAAAGTGTAAGATCAATGTGAAAAATTATAAGGAAGAATATACACAATATAATTTAAGAATCTATCAAAAGACTGATAGATAAAGGAAACTTAAAAAAATATCAAAGTTGTCACATAGGAAAATAGAAAGGTAACATCAAACATGCTTTTTACTGTTATTTTAAATCATCACATCTACTAAAAGGATTAGAGAAGGATAAAATTTATATTATTTATTCTGGAGGATGAGTACATATGTCATCAACCTAAAGTTAAAGGTTCTGTCAGAATCACATTGTGTCAAATTCTACATGGTTAATACTACATATAAAAGTTATAACAGAGCTTTAAAAGAATCCTAAGTGTGTAATGAGAGGAAAGCAGAGTATTCAGTAAAACAAGAAGTACTTAAAATCAATAACTCAATTTGATTCCAGCTAAAAGTTTCTACTGTGTTCTTGACTTCTTGCTTCATCAGACTAATCCTAGAAAGCTAATATTGCATGTAAAGTTGAAAATTGCTTTCCAGCAGCACACTTTGGCAAAATATGCAAAATTTTGAAATTTAGCAGAGCCTGTGTGTTACTGAAATTAGTATATTAAAATACAGAAATAGCTTGGCTAAAAGAAAGCCTGGCTTATTATTATACTACTGCCTGTAATGTGCATCTATTGAGTCATAACTTTCATTACACTGTTCAGGGGCTTACATTGTAAATATCTGTCTCTGCAGCCTAATTTATATGTTTTAATTGATTTTAAAGATAGGACTTTATTCTTAAACCATTGAATATATCTATCCATTTGTACCAAAGCGGGCCCATAGTAGAAACAAGGAAAAATTTAGGGTCATCATACATAAACAATGAGTAGACATACAATAAATACCTTTCTTCCTGACCCCTACTAAGAGTTTCTAATGAATTTTCAATTTATTTCATTTTGACGATGTGTAAAGTATTTTGTTTTCACAGGCTCAGCATGAACATCCCTGTATTTCTAATCTTGCCTAAAATAGACAGTGGGTAATTAGCTATGACTGCAGTTTACTGTAATATTAAATAAAGCAATATTAAAAGACAAAGCCAGCAACCACACACAGAAGACACAAATACATTTGTACAGTGCAAAACACTTAGCAGAATGGAGATATGTAAGTCTAAGTGACAAAAAAGTATGTAAAATACATATTGATATTGATAGTAAAAAATTGATATATAAAGACAAAATAAATCAAATCATAGTTCAGGATTTCAAGGAAACATTAAAATAAAATTGATCATTAAAAACATTGTTAAAATGGCATGGACATTTAGAAATCAAATGAGGGAAACAAAAATCTGTATGTTTTTCTAGTGTTAAATGTTAGAGTTCTACATGGATTTCTACAATTTGATATAAGCAGATAGAAAAATAATTTGTGAAAATTCTTTCATAACACGAACACACAATTCAAAAAGGTGAGCTGAAGAAACAATCATGTCCCTATTTTCTGTCCAGAAGATTACCGTGATTCAGGAATATGAATCATATTAGTTTTCTAAGCACAGATGAAGCTTATTTATTTTCCTTCTGTTTCTGTTTACTTTCTTATTTGGACTCTCTAGGAAGTGATTTATTTATATTTTTATTTCCTGTTTCAATATGTGAGTTTGATATTTTATCTCAAATCCTGAGTGCAGAGATATCATATAGTCATATGTGTATGTGTGTTTTAAATCATATTTTCATTCTGAGTCTCTTAATTTTTGATCCTAACTGCTCAAATTCATTATATGTTGGTTGTTATGTCCAACTATGTTGGAAATGTACTCGATAAAGCACGTATACAAGAAGTTTACTTGATAAATTTTACTTTCCTAGTTTCCATTTTAAATTATACTTTTAGAACTTGCAGTCACACCAGAAAGTTAATAGAATTATTAGTGAATATGTTTTCTTCCCATGGACTTACTAATACTAAAAATTATAAAAAATTATTTTGTCTTGTCATGTAAGTACATACTTTTTGGACTATGCAGAATTAAAATTAGAATATTATTATTTTTTATTCCATTTTCACCATTTTTTCTTAAAATTATTGTTAAATATAATGGCATCATTTTCAGATTTATACCAATGTAAATTATTATTTATAAATAGTATTTAATATAAATCCTATACTTATTGTTTAATATAAGTCCTACATTCAAATTATCTCAATATCACTACAGCTACTCAATTTCCAGCTGTGAATTTGAAGATCTTTTTCATTGTGTGTGATGAATACTTGATACCACTTAAGCAAGAGAGAACAAGGAACACATTGACCCATGTGTCTAAGATGAGGAGAGCTTTCAGAAAGAGTTCTAAGGAGCACTTTAATTTTATTCTTTAATTCTACTCTGTATTTGTTTCACACTAAAGATTTTTTACATGATGAAAATGTTGCTTCTGTTATTCTGTTAATTTTAAATTTATTGGCACATTTTAATTATGCAGTATGAAAACATTCACCAGTGAATCTTTTACCTGTATCTTGCTTTATATTTTTCTTTGTTCTTCTGCCTTCCCTCAATGCTACTATCCCTCCCCATTTACAAAGACCTTGTTTTCATTTTGCCCTACTTTCCTCATATTTTTTCTTTCCATTATTTCCTCTCTCCTACCTCTCCTCTCGAGTTGCCCCTTTCCTTTTAATTATTTTTCTGTTTCACAATATCTATTATACAGTATTTTTCTCAGATATACTTTCAATTTCTCACACAAGAAAAATTGTTCTATATTTATATAAATGATTCATGTTTATTTTACTTGAGTGAGACCTTAATATGCAGCAATTTTGCTGTAAATGTCTCCAGTTTGTCATTAAGCCATCTTTGACAAAGGAGTCAAACACTCTCACTGGAAGAAAGACAGTTTGTTTTTTTTAAAAAAAAAAAATCAACTCTTTATTGGTACATTATGAATACTCATCATCATCACATTCAACATTGAGAGTTTGTACTAGAATATGTCATAACTTGATTTTCATTTTTCCCCTTCCCCCACCCACTTTGCAACACTGCCCCCTATATGCATAAGCTTTGATTATTTTTTTATTACTATTACATTCTTTTTCCCCTGGTTATTTACTCCTACACCTTTTTTTCCTTTTAAATATTTTCTATTTCACAATATCAACTATATATACTAGAACTCACCTACATCTTCATTTTCTCATGAAAGAGAAAGGTATGGTATTTACACATCGATGATATATTTATTTCACTTATGAGGATGTTCTCAAGGTACATCCATTTGAGTATGAATTACTCAATCTCATAATTTTTAAAGAACCACATCTTTATCCAGTCTTTGTTTGATGGACATTTTGGTTGTTTCCAAGATTTAGCAATCACAAACACAGCTGCTATAAACATGGGTGTACATGTGTTGCTGTGATATAAAACTTTTAATTTTTTGTGTACATACCCAGCAGAGCAATGGCCAGGTCAGATGGGACCTCTGATTTTAGCTTTTTGAGGAATCTCCACACTGATCTCCACGGGGGTTGTATGAGTCTACATTCCCACCGACAGTGGAGAAAGGTTCCACTTTCTCTGCAGCCTTGCCAACATTTGCTGTTGGCTAATTCTGAAATAGCAGCCATTCTTTGTGGAGTGAGATGAAATAATGCTATAAAAATTTGATGTCCACTTGCCATATATTAAAATTAGGCCTGTATCTTTCAATATGGACTAAATTAAAATAAAAATGTATTATCGACCTTAATATTAAAACAGAAATGATAAACCTACCGAGAGACAGTCTAAGTAGAACTCTTGTTTTATTTTATAATGAAATACACTAAGTGGTACATTTTAGGAATACATTATGGTCACATTCCTCATTGGGAATTTGTACCTGTAGAGGTTTATCTTGATTCTTATTTTCTCCCTTCTTTTACCCTCTAATTCTCGAAGATATTGGAGTAGGAAAAGACTTTATGGGCAAAATCTCAGTCGCACATAAACTACCACAAAGAATCAACAACTGGGATTTCCTCATATCAAAATTCTTATGGTATTCTTTTAGTTAGCAGTTCTAAATAAAATAATACACCTGCCTGCAGGCTCCAACAATCACCTTAAAGAGTTGTTTCTACTGATTGAATCCACCTTTGAGTAATGTTTCCATTCTTGAATGACCACATTTTTCATGTTGAGGCACAAGTACGTGCTTCTAAAATTGCATGAAGTTAATTCAGCCTAAATCATAAGGTGAAGAAGGGAAAACCGTGGTTTTCCCCAGGGGAAAAAAATATTTGGGTGAATTTTAAAGCAATAGGAAGTGTCAATTGGAAGGATCGCTCTGTCATACAGCACTTGCTTTAAATCCATGAAGTCTTGGGTGTAATGCCCACAGTGTAAATAAATAAATAGAAAGCATCAATCCATCCTTGAGATAAGAACTTAAAGATTAATAAATGCTCCAAGCTAAGAAGTTCGTCCTTTAGTAAGAAGAAAAAAGATATAAGTAAATTTCTTATACTGTTGTAGAGCAGACACAATAATAAAATTATTCCAAATGAATTTAGAAAATAAAAATATTAACTTTGAGTTTTCATTATAAAAATTTGTTTTCATGTATAGAAGTACAATAATTATGCCTATCACTTATTCCAATATAATATTAGTATAATATTTAATGATTCTACTCTGGGAAATATTTTGTTACTAAATGGATGAAAAATTCTAGCAAAATCGCTCTCCAGGTTAGAGATAAAAGGCACATTATTTAAATTCTACTCGAATATATAATTTCTTCCATCTATTCTACTTTGGATTGAAAATTTAAAAATAGTCCTCGCTCTCAAGGAGCTTCAACATCAGTAGTAAGGATGCAGCAGAAAGCTTCCTCAATTGTAATGTCATTATTATTTGTAGGAACTAAGGGCTAACTCTTCTACTTGATTTCACCTATTTCTCGTGTTCTGTTGAAGCCCTATGTACTCTTGGCACCTATTTTGTTATGAACTTTGTGTTGTGTGCATTTTGTTGCTTCCACACTCTCCAGCTTTTGTCCTGTCATGTTCTTGACCTCAATTCTTCACGTATTCACTTTGTTTACTACTGTAGTCAGTTTTTCTTTGGACTCATAGTCACGAATGTATTTTGTGAAGACTGTAACAATTCAAACCAATTTATCATCTCAATATATGATTCTCCCCAAAATATTTAGAAATATAAAAATAATATTATAATGTCCTAAAATGGTATCTTGTGTATTAAGCAATTGTTACAAACTATTGTTTGATAACAATAGTTGTTATTCTTACATTTTTAGAACTACGATTAAAAGCTGTTATATTTATTGCTATGGAAAACAATTTTTTACATACTTTCACATGTATATGTTTGTGTTCATCTCTATTAATTTCCTCAAAATAAATTGTCAACAATTGTAGTATAAAATTGATAAAAATATTACAAACATTTTTGTTAATTTTGCAAATTGTTCTCTTCAAAGACAGACCAATTTTCACTTTTTCCAACTACAGTAGCCTTTTCCTGATCCCATTATATATAATGTATTTTTCTAATTTTTTTCAAAGCAGAAAAGCAAAAGCTATGTTAACTATTTCAAAATTATAGATATGTGATTATTAGCAGAGAACTTTTGTAGACACAATGATAATACAACTAGATCATTTAGTACAGTAAATTTGTACTTTTCATCCAAATGAATAGTACAGATATTCTTCCCAATTTGTATCTACACTGTAAAATAATATAATATAATATAATATAAATATTATATATAAACCTATGCTATGTATATGACCTATTTCTAAACATTTCTTTACTTTTTAGGTTTTACAGATATTTTATTTACTTAAGCATGGATGTATAAGTTTAGCAATGATAAATGCATGCATTTATATCTAATGTCAGTTATAAATCATATCATGATATATTTATAGGAGGTAAAATGATTATTAACTTCAAATAAATATCAAATATTCTTTCTTTCTCTCCCTCTGTCTTCTTCTTCCTCTCTATTTATATATGTATACACATATATATGAAAATTAATAAAAATATTTTGTACTATATTACCGAAATGACTGAGTTTTCTGTAATATACCCATAGACAGGTGTTTGATAAGAAGAAGTTGATACTTCAACATGCTAGGGATGATTTGTCTTTTTTCTCATCTACAACTAAATTATCACATTTATATTTTGGGCAAAATAAAAGACTGACGTATCTATTTCCAGCATATATTTATATTTTTTAAAAACATTCACTATTTTAAGGTATAAATTTGTAATTGGTTGATATTTCTTTAACAAATTTTTAAATTTTCATTGTGTCTTCAGTCTAAACTTCCAGGTGGGCAAAGTGGCTCATGCCTATAATCCCAGCACTGTGGAGGCAGAGGCAGAAGGATTGTCATGGGTTTGAGGCTAGCCTGTGCTCCATAGTTAGTTCTGGGCCAGCCTTAAATACAACACGAGATACTGTTTAAAAAAACTTAAAAAGAAAATAAAAATCAACAGCCAGCAATCTAAACTTCCAGCACAACTGCCACCTAATAAAGTTAAATTTGACAGTTTTACCTCTGTTAATATATGTTTGAGCGTACAATCTACCTGGAGTTCTTTTCTTTGCTGCATGCCAATCCAGCAATGAAATC